>VXAZ01006886.1:2698457-2718599 GCA_013399875.1 Gymnorhina tibicen
GCGGGAGGCACAGCCGGGTAGGACCGTGGCTCGCGTTTTCGCTTTGCTTCTTTTCTGACCTCTCCCGACCCCTTCCCAGGACCGGGAGCCCGGCGGGGCGGGCGGCTCTGCCCCGCGGCCGGAGCGGGCCGGGCTCCCCCGGCTGAGCGCTCCCCGGCACTGGCCCGGGCTGGCCGAGGGACCGGCACCGGCCGGAGCTCTGCGGGGCACCGGCGGCTGCGGGGCGAGAGCGAGCCCCTCCCGCTCCTGCTCACTGACCGCTCCTCGCCGGCTTCTGGCTGCGGGGACTCGGGCGCGGTCCCCTGCCTCTCGCTGCTGGGGCTTTTCCCCGCTGTGAAAAATTCCCCAGTCCCACTGCGGTGGTGGCTGGCTGAGCGGCTTCCCAGTCCTAGGTGAATCCCCACTCCCCTGGGTGCTTCTGGAGTCTCTTTCCCTTTTCGGGGGGGAGGAGATGAGAAGAGGGGTTAGGATTGAATAAGATCAGATGCTACTGCATCAAAAAGAAACCAGGAAAAAAAAAAAAGAAGCAGAAGAAAGAAAAGAAAATAAAATCGAACCCACCAAGGAGATCTGACTGCAGTGGCTGATTTACCAGAAAGCAAAGGGAACAGGGCCTCCAGTTGGGAAACTTTGAAACCTCAGCAAGGTCTGGCAGCTGCTGGGAGTGGGGAAGTGTGGCTGGCAGCATGTCTGAGGCTGACACCTCCTGCCCGCCAGCATGTGTCAGACCGTTTAGGGTGTTAATGGCAAGAATTCACCAATTAAACAACATTTCATCTTTTTTTCCTGAAATGTTTTCCGCGTGTGCTGTCCTAAACAGTAACCTCAAATTTTTTTTAATTATGTAAAACATTGATGTTGTCTGTCTTCCTCAGCAAGGTGCTTTCCTTAGCTGTGATTCATCACCCTGTTTTTCTATTTCAATTAAGCTGCTCACTTAGAGCACTGAAACAATCAGAGTCTCATCCTATCAGCTGGTCTCAGCATTATCAGTGAATTTGTCCTTCAGAGTGGGTTCTTGGTAGACCGGAGGTGTTTTCAGTTTCAGGCTATTGTATTTTACTGGCAATTGTAACACGAGGGAGGTCAGTGATCTGTTAAAGCTTGAGCAGACTGGGAGGGGTCTGATAAGAGTGGAGCCTTGATTGCAAATGCTTATGTGCTCTTGGGTTGCTTCTTGGAGACTTCACATCCCTTAAGAGAGCTCAGACAGCTGCCGAGGCCCTAGGTTTTCCTATTAGGGCTGTCCCTTGCCCTCAGATCAGAGTCTATATTAAAGGCTTAAATGCAATGTTCCAGTAAGAGTTTTTGTACATTAAACATGAGGATCAGTGAGTTAATCTCTGACGTTTTCAGAGCATTCCTTGGGAGCTCAGTGCCTTTTGGCAATGAGTGGACAGATACTGGAGCTGAGCTGCTTGAGGAGGTGAAGAAATGGAGAAGGAACAGCAAACTACTTGCAGTTCCCGAGCATGGAAAGAGTCTAGCAGTGGTGGGCTATGGCTGCTGTTGTTGGAGCCTCCAGTGTCCCGCTGTAATTGACTCCGCTTTTATGAGTGGCAGCTTCAGAAGTGCCCAGACATGGTGAGGAACAGAGATGATCACCAAATATATTATTTTGCAGAAAAATTTAAAGCAAAGCATATTACTTTTGTCAACATTTGCAGCAGACTTTCTGAAATTGTGAATACTTTTTGATTGACAGCTTTGACTCAGCTGCAGCCTGGCTTTCCTGGCCAGGCTGCATCTCCCCAGTTGTGTCATCACCTCCTCTCTGAGTGATCTCACACCTCGTGGGAGGTGTGCTCTGGCAACTGAACCACAGCTCCGGTGAGGCACCACTTCAAAAACAAGTTTTTGTTGAAAACAAAGAGATAGTAGGTCTTGGTGTTTTTAGAAATTAAATACTAGACAGAGTGAGGGCCTTTAATGGAAAGTTGTTTTTTTTTCCCCAGGAGAAAGCCACAATTTTCAATAGAAAAACATCATGAAGGGAGTTTTTTGACTAGCCCTGGGCTGCAGTTCCTAAGATCCAGGATTAATGGAGGGATGAGGAATGAATGCAGACAGTCTTGCCCATTTCTTGCCTTGACAGCATCCATGAGTGAAACGCTGACTGCCATGTCATCCTGGTGGGGCACTTTCTTCCCTAAGAGTGGGTGGCCTGTGTAAATCTTTCTGCTTTACCCCAAAAGTCTGCATGGTGTGGGTGGATGTAGCAGTCCCTTTCACACCTTGGTGGATTCGGTGCTGTTTGTACACTAGTTGCCTAGTTCCTAGGCTAACAGAGCAGTGAGTAGCTAGGTTTATTTCTTACACTTTCGAGGCATATATGAGAGCTTTTTGGACCTGGGAGTTCTGTGGGGATGCTGTGTGCTGCACCAAGTGCTGTTTCCAAGGAAAAATGCCATGAGCAGGTTCTAAACTTGATAACCATGGATGCCCTATTCTAAATAGTGGATTTTATTCCTTCCTTGTGTAGTGTTTCTCTAACCTGGCCATGAATTTTAGCCAAATATTTCTGGCTTGTCCTTCAGGAATCACATTAAACTCTGTCAAACAGTAACCTTCCTCTGCAACATCTGGATATGAGCAGTACTGGAAACAGGATCCCGGCAGAAATGAACCTTGTCTCTGAACCATTGTGGTTTCTCTAATGAGATCAGTTTGCCACCTGCATCTCTCTGGGGTGTGACTTTATTTTAGAGATTCTGTAAGTGTATAAACAACCTTCTGACCTTCCTCCCTTCCATCTTTTGCTTTATTCTCCATTTCCTTCTCTTCCTCTCCATCCTCTCTCACAGTGCTGTGTCCTTGCAGACATTCCTTATGGCTAGTTTGAGGCACATTACCAGGTGAACATTGTTTCACAGCTACTTCAGACAAGGAGGAGAGAGCTTGTACGTGGGACAAAGAGCCCTCAGGATTTAACAGCACCCCCTGAACAGCACAATCAACTAAGCTTTGGTAGTGCCCTGGTTCTCACCCACTGACTCCTGAGCATTTGTGGTGGCTCAGCAGAGCTCAGTAGTGGAACCCCTGAGTGCACAAATCGAATCAGCTTCTCCATTTCATGAGCAGTGCACTTCATTAAAGAGCTGTGAACAGTGAGACCAAAATTCCCCACTGCCTGTGATCCAGGAACACAGTTGCCCTTGACAGGGCAATGCTGGACTCTTAGATTTCTTATTACTTTTCATGGAAGTTGCTCAGATATAAGGAATTCATGTTGAAGGCCTGAATATTTGGGATTATACTTTGTATTTATTGTCATTGGTCAAAACAACATTGGCACTGAAACTTCTGTGGGAAGGTTGTGAACTATTAATTATTTTCAGTCTACTTGGCATAACATGAAGGATTATTAACATAACCAGTCTTACAGGTGATGATAAATTCAACAAGCATTACTTCTACTTTTTTAAGAGGTTGGTTTTCATTATTATTAATCTTTCACATAGATACCTTATTCTAGCTGACACAAATTCGTTTTAGAGCTGACCTAAACCTTGTAATTTGCCAGGAAGTTAAGATATTTATTTAAAATCATTTCCCCTCTTAATATAGCAACCAGGGTTTTTCTTTTATCTTGTAGAAAGCAAAACATCATGACATTATCTCAGTTTTACAGCTACCTTATGTTAAACTTTGTGTTTTAACAATCCATCTTAAGAGGAAGAACATGTCTGCTAAATCACAGGATAATCTTTGTCTTCTCCTTCAATTAAATACTTCACTAATAGGCCAGGAGGAAAACAGTTTTCAGTTGTTCCTATATATTTATCTTCAATATTGGGTGTAGCACCCTGAACCACAGAGGTCAGACTGAGAATGGATGTAAGGCTAGTGAAGGGCATGTGTACATTTTGGAGCAGCTTGCATTTCTGATCTGCCTGCAGCCTCCTGTGTCAGGTTACTCACAGCTCTGACATGGTACTGGCAACATACATGTAAGCACTGAATTGTGAGCAGCTGTCTGTGGCTTTGACTGACATCTGTTCTGGAGAATATATGTTACTTTCTTGCTGGAGCGTAGTATCCAGGCTGAAATGGAAGAGCTGCTGAGTAATCTTGCTCCTTTTACTGCCTCCACTGCACATGTTCAGGTCATTTCCAAGCATGCCTTTGCTGTGTAGTACAATACTATATTGACTACAGCAGTGTCCTGTGGGCTTTTGCAAATGGAGCAATAAAACATAAATTAATGAGAAAGTAACATAACAATGCAAATAGCTATTATATTGACTGAAATGTATGCGTGAGAGAAGTTAGCCTTCTAATAGTGTAGAGAGAACTTGTGTGTGTGTGTAGGAAAGAAAAAAAAGTCATGCTCCCCCAGTATTATTTTTATTAATAGTAAGTATATTTGTCTTTTCCCCCAGTGAGCAAGCGTGTTGAGGGGGTACTTGTAGTTAAAGGAAATTAATCTGGTTTTGGTTGTTACCCTCTCAGTCTGGTGCATCAGATGAGTGAGGGCCACTTCCTATGGTTAGAAGTACTCAGGCTGTTTTATAATGAGAGCACAGCTCTGCTGGTGAAAACATACCTTGCAGTATCCCATCCGTACAGCTCTTTCATCAGTGGCTTGCTGAACTTCCCCTAGTCTAAACAAAGCTTTGGTGCTACTATTTGTGTTAGTTGTTTTCATTTGAATGATAACACAAATTTTTGCTACTTTCTCTGAAATCTGCCCTGTGTCTTTCTTCTGATACAGATGGCTTTGTGGTGCCAGATGTCAGGCAATCATAGCACCACAGAATGGCCTGGGATGGAAGGGGCCTTATAGAACCTTAGAGATCATCTAGTTCCAACCCCCCAGCCATGGGCAGGGACAACTTCCACTAGACCAGGTTCTTAAAAAAATAAAGTAAAATAAAATAAAATAAACTGTGATGAAAAATACTGTTTCTCCTAAGCTGAACTTAAGCACAGCCCTAGTGCTCAGAGCAGAGTGCAGGGCATACCCTACAAGCAGTGATGACCTGTGTCATCTCCACCTGTCCCTAAGTCTACTGGCTTCAATTGGGCAGACAGAAATGTGTAGCAATGTAAATAATTGCTTATATCCCTCTTTTCTATGTGCCTCCACAATTATAATGCTGCAGACAAGTAAAAATCAAAAAGAAATGTCTATTTCTTGTCTTCACTTTTAACTCAAGTAACATTTCAATGGCAAAGAAAGGTCTGTCCTGACATTCATCTTTTGTGATGTGGTCCAGTGAGTAACAGTGTAAACTGTATTTAAACATAGCAATTACAGAGAACAAAGGGATGGCTGAGAGAAGCTGGACTTGTCCATGCACATTGCAGGGCTCTTTCAGGAGTGCAGGTGATGTCAGAAGGCAGCAAAGTGTCCTCTCAACTTTTTTTCCTAAAACACAGATTCAGATGAGTTTCCTTTGCCCTAAAACTCAGCTCTCAGTGATGGCAGCTTCCTCAGAAGGGCTCAAACCATCTTTGACTCTGCAGGGAATTTTCTTAGGAATGACCTCGTGACTTCTTAAATTCCCCTTTCAGTTTTTTTACTTGCATTCTCCTTTTCAGCTGCCTGTTTTACTTACTCTGTTTTTGGTGCATGAGATGGGAGCACGGAAATCCCATTTTTCATGTTCCCCAGCTGCACAGCCAGTGTGTTATAGTTCCACCTGTGCTGGCAGGGATTTCCTGTTTTAGAAGATTAATTAGAGTTGAGCAATTCTGAGTTCCTCTAAAAGAAACGATTTTCCTTTCCTATGTGGAAGAGAGATTGCAGTCTTCTGAGGCTGTAAACTTGTTTAGACCTACCAATGGAGCAATTGGTACCAGTTAGAGATACTGTCTGGTTTCAATTCTGTTCTGTTACATCAATGTAAATCTGAGTAGCTGCTGTTGCTCTCTTTACCTCTTTTAGAGGTGGTTGTTCTTGTAGGAAGAGTTTTTTGTCCAACCAGAAGTTTGTCTCTTGCTCTCATTATCTCTTCTTTCTGAGTCAAAAGGCACTATCTGTATTTTACTGTGTCTCCAAAAATAATTGCCCTGGTTGACTTCAAAACCTTAATCCAGCAAGCAGAAGTGGTTTCTAACATACCTTCCCATCTTGGATGGCCCTAAGGATTCATGTGGAAACAGTTTTCACTTATTTTCCGTCTTTTTTTCTCCTTTTTCCCCTTTTTTCTTTCCCCCTGTTGAGGTGGTCAAGTGGCCTGGACTTTCTGCCTCACCCACAGCTTGTCCTGGTCTGCTTCCAACAGCCAGAGGGTCAGGAAATGGCCTTTTTCCTAGGGAATTTTGCTTTGACAGATTTTCTCATTCATGTCTACTGCATTAAAGGGCTTGTTTCTTAACTTGTTGTGAAATATATTTGAACATCACTTGTTAAGAAGGGCTAGAGTCTGGCTTCGTACTCACTTTGCTTCTTTGGGGGAGGCAAGATGGGAAATTCACAGCTGGCAATTCCCAGATTTCCAGAGTGACAGATCTTGGGGTGTTGCATCTCTGAATCCAACATACGGTCACAAGTGAACACAGAGTCACGAAGCAGGATGTGCAAAGTGGGGGGACAAGGGACAAGAAAGGACAAAAGGAGGAAGTAGAATAAAGGGGACAGTGTATCATCCAAAATGAATAGGAGAACATGGTGAAACAGGAAGGAGTTCATGAGGGACATTGAGATTTCTGATCTTGTTTCTAATTTAGGCACAAGCTATAAAAACGTATGTATTCATATATTTCTCATATGACTTGCTTTGAAGGCTAGTAAGATTCTCCATGAATAAAACTCTTTGTTCCTCTCTCTGACCTGTCATACTCAATCTTTTCAAATAGTTACGATTTAGCAGCAACTGTAAGGAGATATTTGAACTGGTCTCCTGATTCCACCCTGGCATCCGGAACCAACACAGCAGTCAGAGGTTAATGAGAGCTGTGAGAAATAAACAGTTTGGTCTGCGTGTGCCATGGATACGTAACCTACTGGAGATGGCAGCGCAGCAGAATGAGGTGTTGTCCCAGCAGATTTTCAACAGATCTCATCAAGCATAGATGTGGCATTGTTGACTTGAGACTACTGTGGATTTGAGACTAAGAAAGAAAGTAATTCTTAATAAACACTTGGGAAATACTATTCAAGAGATTTAACTTTTCTCCCCCTTCTGTTTTATGTCAAGGTGGAATTTTGGCCACAAACCAGACTTCTGTGGGTTTTTTCCACTGTGTACTTCATCTCATGCAGTTTTAAGGAATTAGACTAAAATATGTCAGCTTAGCTAGAGAACGTTTTTTTAATTTGATGTAACAAAAATAATTTGATAATGATTTCAAAATTCATGCTGACAAAAATTGGAAAATTTGGCAAATGACAGGCCTCTGCTAAATACCTTTGCAAAGGTCACACTCAGCCAGTTTGGAGAAAAAATGTGGAAAGAAAATGAGTTAAGATGGTTCTTTAATAAATTTCCCTTTAATAGCATTAACTGGACATCAGATAGGGAAAAAAAAAGAAAGGAAAAAGATTAATTGGAAATCTTGGAAAATCATATTTAACTAGATGTAAAGACCATAAACAGATGGGATGAATTGGAAAAGGGCAAGATGTACAGAAGCTGACATATGCTGAGGGCAGACTGGCTTGGAAAGAGTTGGACTCAGCAGGATTTCTCGTGTGTGTAAGGTTACCTGTGTGGGTATGTGGGATCAGCCACCACAGACCCGGAGTACAAAACACAGAGTGATTTTCTGGGCATTAAAAAGGCAGATTGCTAATTAAGATACTCAGTATCTGTCAGAGAACCTGAATGAAGCAAGCACAGTAACTCGGAGCTGGCAATAAACTCGCCAGCAGTCATTCATTCATTTGTAGCCTTGCGCCTTCAGCAGCCCCGAGTCTGACCCTGGTGTGTTTGGGTGCCAGCATCCGGAGAAGGCAAAGCCCGTCCCTAAAGTGCAGAGCAGCTGTTTGCTACAGAGTGGCTCGGCCGTGTGTCACCTGCACCAGCACATTCCCATCAGTCCGGAATGCAGGGGGAGAGCCCATTTTTGGTGTAAAGCCAGGGAGGAGCAATGGCAGGACAGCCGAGGCTCCGGCAGGCAGTGCCACAGGTGCCCTGAATAGGTGAGTTTGAGTGGTAAGAGTTACCTTACCGGGGGCTGATTCAGTCAGTGAGCCCGGAAGGATTTATTTAAAAATTCTTTGTACCACGCAAGATGTGTAGCATGGGACACGGGTTTGTTCTTTTAAACTACGCTACGGAAGCGCTTGCCGGGTATGTCTGAGCAGGGTGTGGAATAACCAGTGTTCCACTCCTGCGGAACTGCACATGCTGGAAGCGGCAGTGCTGGAAGGGGCAGCCCCTGCAGGAGCTGCTACCGGCTGCAAGGAGAAACACAAAGCTGCTTTTGTTGAGTCTCCCTGCATTATCATTCTAATTCAGGGTTTACACAGTGCAACAGCCCCACTTCTATCAGATACTAATTAGGGTCTGTTGACATTTTTTCATCTTTTGAGGGAGGTTATCACCTGATCTTTAACGACTTGAAATAATCAGTTTTTTAATAGAGTTCATGTGGCCAAGCCACTATAGAACTGCACGACTGTTCCCCCAGCTGTTGTCATGGGGGAAGGAGAGAAAACAGCAAAACAAAATCAGGCTGTTTTTCAAGGTATATTTTATGGATAATTTAGCTGAGCATCATCAATTCTTAGGTTTGAAAATGATTAAGCCACAAAGTGTAATGGCATGTTCTTTGATAGAAAACCTGACGTGCTGTAACAGGACCTTGTTTTTCACATCTGTGTGTATTTCTTTTTAACATGTATCTGTGAGAATGGTAGTTTAAGATGTGACTGAGATTAAAAGAGGTGAAGTGTGCATCACTCTAATACTTTATTCAGACTTTTTCTCAAAGGAACATTTAGCATAAGAGTCAAGATTTAAAGGTTAAATATACATCTTTAAGTTAAACTATGAAAGGAAAACACTAATGTTTAATGACAGTGTTTTAAGAGCTTATTTTGGATCTCTTATATGAAGGAAATAGCATAGAATGGTTTGTAAGTTTATGGGTGCTAGAGAAGATTTCTTTTGCTGTATTGTGACTGCTCCAGGTATTTGCTATGTTGTTAACGGTGCTTGAGAACAAAGCTGCTTGAGAGCTGATACTCGGTACTTTTTTTGCTGTTTTGAAACACCTGTCTAGTCCTCACTGTAACTGAGTCACCGTAACTGAAAACTGTAGTTGATGAAAAGAATTCTAAATATAGTTCAATGACATGGTAAGGATGTACTTGAAGTTTCAGTTTCAATGATTCAGTGTTGGTGTCCATTGTATGGGGCCACTAGAAATGCTGTTGGATTTGTGTGGGATGGTTAAAGGCAGTGTTCTCTCCTTTCATGGCATTACATCACAGCTCTGCTTTAGCAGCTCACTGGAGTATAAGGTCTGGATGGATCACTGCAGCTGAAACAGGTTTGCCAAAGTCCTCTGCTCCAAGCTCTGTGAGTTAGCACACAGTAATAAGGATACAGATCTGTGTGTAGTCAGGTATGTAAACATTTCCATATGCCAAATGTGTACAGGCTGTCGTTACCATCCAGTCTTGGCCTTCCTGCTGGATGAGTGTGCTCCCAACTCCCTGTGCGATAAGGACTCTGCAGAGAGCCTAGGAGACTGCTGCTGCCAGACACTGCTTTATAGCCACACGCTTATGGTGGGTGACAGGCTGAGGTCTGTCGTTTCTTGCATGTATTGAGAGCTAGGAAGCCAAATTGCTGTGAAGCTGCAGGAGGTGTGGATTATATACCTCTGTACGTGTGTGCAATGTGCACGCCAACGAGGGGGCCCTCGGGAAAGCCCCTCCTCGCTCTGTGTCCTGCCTTGTCCCATGTGCTGCTGGTGTGGAGGCTGTGGCACGTGCCTGCCTGTTCCCCTGCCCCTGGGGAGAGGGATCCAGGCAAGAGCTGGGGAACACGATTCTGCTTTGCAGGCAGTGGTGGGTGGGTGGAGGGGGAAAAGGACAGTGCAAATGCATTTCCTTTGCTGTCATCACATTCCTCTCTGAATAGGGAATTTATACCTGAGCTTTAATGCCCTCAGTGCCCTGACTGAAAGATAAACAGCTTTTCAGGTGAACTTTTCAGATCTTGAAAAGTCTAGAAACCACTGGTCTTTCTGAGAGTCCACTTAGCCCTAACATTTTCAGAAGTCTGTAAATCAGTAGTTTTATTAGTCTTTCATCAAAACAGGTTATTTCACAGTATAAAGAAGAATTAAGACTGCAGTGAGTTACCCTTTCTTAGGAAAGCAGCAGCAGCTGGCCAAAGCTTTCTCCCAAGGTGTTTGTGGATGGTTTGGTCTTTCCAATAATTCTTCTGTAGGGGAAATAAAAGCAGCAGGGAGTAGCATTCAGAAACCCTTCTTAAAAACACTCCTTACTGAGCACTGGCATTCCTGTGATAGCTGTAATGCAGTCATTAACAATCTTCTGAACAATCTTCTGAGCAGGACAGGCTACTTCTGACATGGGTTTTGCTTTGTGCCTGTCCTGATCAGCCCAGACAAAAAAATCAGCCCATATCAGTTACTGAGATGTACACAACAACAGTTGTCATGTCACTGTGATCTGATTTTGCCGTAGTGGGTGTCGTTTCAGTTCCCCTGTGCTTTACAGTGTTTGAACAGTCACTGGTACCGGTGTTGCAGTTGTCATACAGAGGTAGGAGGCCCTGGTGTTGGGAGCTGTGACATTCAGTATCACTAACCCCCCTTACTTCTCTTCCAGACGTGGGAGATCAGGGACAAAAGGCTGCTGCTGTAAGCAGAAGGCTTGGAGGAGGGTGTTCACTGGTATTTCTGCCTTCCATTTATTGCCCAAACAGGAGCATATTTCTTACCAATTGCAGTGAGTTAGACCCTTGGATCTAAGTAGTGTTTAGTGCTGCTGGTGTCACACCCTCAGCTAGGTTGCAAGTTCAATTGCCAGGAACACAATTATGGAAAGGAAACAATCAAACTCAAACCACAACTCTCAGCCCTGTGCAGTTAACAGACATTAAATGAAATAATTTATACTTGGAAAAAGTTATAGAAAATGCATGACGTTACCTTCTTACTTAACAGCTTTGCTCAAACTTATTGCCCAGGCATTTTTCAGAGTGGAATTTGGTGTTGTTCTCTGGGAGTTCCTTGGATACTTGACCCTAGGTCAGTCTCTTCTACAGAAAACCCTCATGAAAGTACAAATGCCAGTGGAAAATCCCAGAAATTTCCTTGGGCAGTTCTCCCTTGGGACTAATGATTCTCAGTCTCATGGAGGTGATTCGAGAGCCCATCTTCATCCCAGTGATGCAATTAACCATGTCCCCTTTTGGTTAGTTGGCTCAGAACTGCATTTGCCCCTGTCGTGGAGTGTCCCAGACAATAAAGCAGAAGGAATGACTGGCGTATGCTGTGCAAGCAGTGGGCATGCCTAAAGTGACACTAAATTCCAAGGAGATTTCCTCTACCAGATTGAAAAGAACTGTGGCCCCCTTGGGAAAAAATGTGGAAACACACATTCTCAAAATCGGGGTGGGGAACACTGTTGGGCAGTCCATGGTGGGAAGACAAGGCTTGTATAAAACATCCTCAGTGGCAGGAGAAAACCCCCAACTTGCTTCCATTGGAATTTGTCATCTGTTATTAAGAGCATTACCAGAACTGCAGTACTTCTGAGACATCAGGTTTCCCCACTGCATAGGCTGTGAGGCCAATCAGAGGCTTTCAGAGAAGGCCATCTCTGAGGGAGGCTTCATTAGGTAAGTTTTCAAGGGGCTTAAAATCCACCTTGGAGATGGGACAAGAGGAAGATTCCAGTCAGTGTTTGGTGGGAAGTGCTTCATTAATATTAAGCTTTAGGTGATAAGGAACTGAGGAAGATGTTTTTCCATTATCACAGCAGGGAAGCAACACCAGTTAAGCCTTGCAGCAGAAACATTTACTGGAAGTGTTTACATGTTACTTAATACCTTGACATGCATTATTCAACTTGTGTAATATCAGCTGGGGTGGAGCAGGGAGGAATGGCTTTGGCAGGAGAATTTGTTTGCTCCCCATGGAATATTTTCCTGATCATAGCTACCTTCTTTGGCAATGAGATACATTCCAGGAATAGAAAAAGTGTTCTTGAGCCACATTTTTATGAGCTGCTTGAATGTGCTCCCTTGTGAAGGTGACCTAACCTTGCCCAGATGGCTACTCCTTCTCTGAGCACTGACACCCTGTCAGTCTTTCTCCAGTGTAGAACAGAATTGCAACAAAAGCCCCCTGTGAGCCCTCTCCAAGCAGGGGAGCTGCACACTGAATGGTGGAGCCATTTAAATGGATGCACTTCTCATCCTGGAAATGAAACCCCACTTTCCCTCTCAGAGGCAGGCAGCAAGTGCTCTCTCCTGAGCAAGCCACTTAAGCTTCAGTTTTCCTGATGTGCCTAAAGGACTTTCTGAACTGCAGCCAAATGGGCTGTGCTGAGGAAAAGGCAAGGGGAGTTCTGCTCATATGAGCAGTGCTGCAGTCATGCAGTGAAGGAGATGAGAAGGAGAAATAGATTGGGAGGCGTGAAGTTAAGCTGGCATATCTGCTTCCCTCATCCACACAGACAGTAATTTCATGATTCACCTGCTGAATGGTTTTGTTTTGCTGACAAAGCTGTGATAAACAAAGATTTGTCATCATTTGCATAGTTGTTTAATCTAAAGGCATATGAGTCATATAAATAAAACTTTCTACTTGTTGTGATAGATTGCCAGGCAGAGTGGGTGAAACACAGTTTTTTATTTGGTTAATCAATACCTGGAAACTTTGTAAAAAGTGCTTTAGCACAAAGCCTGGAGTTTCCAAAATAGTAAGGCAGGCTTAAATTCTAGTTTTGAAAGGAATAATAATAATTTACTTGCACTCTTACACTGCAACAATTTTTTTTTTTTTTTGTGATGGCATCTTGCCAGACCTAGTAATGTTAGCTCTAGCAGACTAAAAACTAAGATGATGCCTATGTAGCTCCAAGAAACTGTCTAAAATATAATTCCTAGAAATAACATGAGTCTTCCTGATTCCAGAAGACTGGATTGTCTAGCAACAAAAGGCTGTCAGAGTAATGCTTCAAAAAATGTACCAGTATTTTAGGAATATTCCAGGAATCTCTGCTGCATTGGTAGTGCAGTGCCCATTAATAACACTCGGTGGGTGCTGCTCTGAAATGTGTCAGAGTGCTGCTTTTTTCTGAGGATGGGACTCATGTCTCTGGGTTATCAGAAGTTTAGTAGAACTGTGAGATGAAATTATTTCTATCTGCTGCAGCAGAGAACTGAACATTCTTGCTTCTCACCAATTTCAGTGTGTGCTTGTGACTCTGCACTGATTTAGTGTAGGACAGTTTTATAGACAAATAAACATTGAAATTAGTTGTACATTAATTAGTATTAGAGTTGAAACATCTTTAATAAGACATCTGTAAATGCCTTTTGAAAGCCTGTCTGCTAGATATATGTATTTTTGGTAGTCCTTTTAAAAATAGAAACTCATCAGTAGTATTAAAATTACAACATAGTCACCAGAGGGAAGAAGGTAGAACCTGAGATTTTAAATAGAGATTCAAAATAATAGTCCGTTTGTAGTTAGAATTGATATTTTTGAGGAATGATGATGCAGGTAGTATTTGTCATTTTTCTTGTGCTTACGGATTTTTTAAATTTCACAGCAACTTTTTTAGTTTGCCCTGCTATGTAGGTATAGTAGTGATAAGCAATGAAATTATTGTTTTGATCATGTTTTCCATGGGCTAGTGAAATGTTAACGCAGTACCTGTGTCTTACGGTAGCAGCAATAGATCACATTTGCTTTTATCTCTTTCTTCGGTTTGCACATCACATGTAACTCGTGCGAGATAAAGAAAGAGTTGGGTTGGAGCAAGTCTTTCATGGTTTGCAAATGTCACATGGCCAAATTCTGAGGTGATGCCCACTGTGCACTGCAGGTCAGTAAATGTATTGGACCCAAAGGATAACTGCATAGTGTACTTTGAGGGATGAAGACTGTGTTTTCTCTCTTGTGGCAGATCTGACAAAATAAATTCTTGCTAACCGTGACTCCCACCATTGTGGCTGGACAATGATCTTCTCTAAGCAAACTTGACAAAACATCAGCTGAAAGTCTCCTCAAGGTGAAACTCTGAAATAATACAGCGTTTCATATCCACAGTCATTAAAACGTGTGACAGACTCAATAATATTCCTGATCATTACTCGTTTTCACAGTTGTCACATCTGCTCTGTTATCAGAATTGCCTTAACAAAAAGGCCAGCTAGAAAATAAATATGCGAAGAGGCTGAGAGAGAGACGGATTTCCTGTAATGAATCTCTTTCTAGTCTTTGCCTCTGGCTGAGAATAGTAATATGCCATTAACCCAAGAGATGTAAAACATGCTGTGCTGTGCTTGGAAGGGTGTCAGGAACTCCTCCTGTAAGGATGAGAAGATATTTTACTGCTTTTCCAATTGTTGGATAGCCTAATCGTAGCAAGCATTTTAGCAAAAGGGAATTACTAAAGTCATTGTGAAGCCTGATGTTTGATTTTGGCAATTAGCAGATTGCAAAGAGGGGCTGGTAACACAGATGCATTGAGGCAGGTACAGCAGCTGTTACACTTGAAGTGCTGTCTCACACGTTACAACCTGCTGGACACTGAAGCCTATTTTTAGTAAAAGAATAAATAAGCTGGCTGTGCCCTACTTTTTGTCAAAATGTGTCATGGGATCTTTGTATTTGATTAGAAAAGTCAGTAGAAATAACACAAGGGAACTCGGTGCCTCATCTAAAAACTGACAATTCTAATAATCCAGTTATGTTAATAAAATGTTAATATTGGTTATGAGTTCAGTCCCATAAAGTAGGCAGAGGAAATGATAGCTGGTGGGAGACTTGCTTTTGTGGGATGTGAGATTACACGTGGACAAAAGTCCTGTTCAATTAGGCATTGGCCTTTTGGATGAAAGAATTTGTTTTGTATTGATGCAACTATTTTTACAAAGTCTGTGTTAGGAAACTGGAAAAATGGAAGACTGGGTAGAGTTATTTGTTTATAAAGAGAGAATGTAGCAGGAAAGTCAGTTGGCCAGTTCAGGATGCTGTTGACTGTTGTAAAGGCCTTACTCTTCCTAATTCTGAGTAGGTTTTTTTTAGCTTCACTTGCTGATACAGATGGAGGTCCACATACCTCATGAAAAAGCTGTCTTGGAAAGTGTGACCATACCCAGAAGCCAGAACAGACACAGAAAAATATACATTGGCTATAGTATGGAATTAGTGACAAGAAGTATTTTCAGATAGTTTCTCTACAGATTAGTGCTATTAAAAATTTGCTGCTTTATTACAATAGAATTTGCATAAATTGATCAAAATGCCACCATTTAAAAGTGCCTGCCTAAGAGCTCCTGCCCATGGAGTTTCTGTTCTTTGGAAGCAATATGACACTATGCCTTCTGGCTGTGGATTTACATGGTGGGGTAGGGGGTTCAACTTCCAACTCTTCCTGGCACAGCTGCAGCCTTGGTGCAGAAGGACTGTCCGGCTCCCCAGCCCAGGGCCCAGGTTTAGAGAGGCCAAGAGAAGCAGTTGTACTCTATGGGATCACCAGCACAGCCAGTGCTCCACAAGGAGAGCTTTGGTGGCGTAAGGCCTCCCTCCAGCTTGGACCTGCTGCTTCACACCAGCTCACGCAGCTTGTCTGAGAGGGGGAAAGGAGATAGAGCTGAGCCCACCAGTTCACAGCAGGGCTGTGTCTGCCCTGATGGGTGCATCAGCTGACGTGCTGGTGATTCTGGTGTGATACAGCAGCCAGGGAGGTCAGGGAGGTTGAGGAAGAAGCCCTCTATTTCAAGTGGCTCTGTGTCATTTAAGTTAGGCTTCAAATTTTAGAATGAGAGGTCTCAGACATGGAATTCAGTAGGGGGAACAGAACAGTGAAGTGCCAGGATGGTGCCCATTTGGGTATTAGTGCTGCTGGCTATTTGAGGGGCTGCTGCAGCTGTCAGAGGGGTTTGCCTCTCTGATTCCTGTGCGTACGCTCTAGGTTCTCAGAGAACTTTCCTACTGAATTTTACTCAAGTTAAATAACTTGGTTTAGCAAAGCACTGTTCAAAGCTGCTTGTTCTTGCTGCAGGCTGTTGCTTCATTAGCCGAACTCAGCATCCGTTTTGTCTGACATCTGCATTTGCAGTCTGGTACTGAATGTCACTCAGGCCATTTGCTGCTGCTGCATCCCTCTTCCCGGGAGTCGGTGTGAGACACAAAGGGAAGCTTATTATAGACACCCATGCTGGTGCAAGCACAGGCACAGGGACCAAAGCACTGTCCAGAGCACCTCTGGGGGAATGTGCTGCTCACAACATTGAGGTGGCGTGTCACACCCAGTCCTTCGCCGTGCCATTAGCACATCTTGATGCACCCTGAGAGGCCCTGGTGGCACTGGCCAGCTTGGATTTCACAGACTGGGCTGTCTAACAACTGCAGAGATGAGGGAGGTCCAGGCCAGCATGCCAGCTTTTATTTATCAGCTGAGGCTGTTACAGGACCGTGCTACCCACATACCTTGTCTTCTCTGTCATATCATTTATATGTGCTGCAGTACTTTAACCTAAGGCATGAAATCAGGTATTGGGAATCTCTTAGTATTTCCCCTACAGGAGATTAAATACAGACTTTGATAGTTAAACCTGATTCTTGTATTTATTGTACTAAACACATGGTTTGAAATAGTCACAACTAATATTATTCACTTCTTTATTAACACTTCTTAAATTTCAGTGACTAATGACTCTATCTTCCAAATGATAACAACCTGCTACTTTAGGCAACAGGGGACATATTCGTTCTAGTATAGATGAAGAAGGGACTTCAAAGGGGAGATGAAAGTTTTGTTAACAGATAAGCTGCTTTTCGAATGTTAGAAAGCAAACTGGCTCTCCTCTAGTGACTACTGAGGAGAGTGACATGTTATTTGTCATACACAAGATGTTCTAAAGCCTTTTATTGGATACCAGTGGGTAGCAAGCTGACAAAGGGATGACCATGCAGTGTAAAGTGACCATTATTCTCTCTACAATTGCTCACACAGTTTTGAATATAACTTCTTTTTTTTAAAAGAAAAGAATTACTGATGAGAGATTCGCATGTCATTCTGTATTCACCAGAAAACATTCCTGTGCATTAACTACCCAAAGCTCATTTGGTTTGTAGATGTTGCCATTGTATCACAGTATCGGACAGTAGCAAGTTGCTATAAGTGTTTAAATTTTCTAATGAATTCTTTCTGAGCATCTCCTGCCCAGTATTTTGCTGTGTTCTGGATCATTGTCCTTTAGATTTAATAACTTCAATTTTTTTTCAGAATAGCTTTTTCTGCTTCAGGCCAAACATCCTGAACATGGCATTTCCACTTGCCTTTTTTTAATGTCTGGGTCTGCTGCCAGGGTTCTGTGATGTTTGCAGATACAGAGACAACTTAGTTCCTTTCTTCTGATCACTGCAGTGACACAGGATTCAAATAGTGTAAACTCAAAATACTGAAAATGACACATTTCACATTTTCAAGCAACCAAGAGTGTGCCCTAGGTGTACAGCTGTTTCACATGCAAAGACATGACTCAGATACAGCCTTTTTAGACAAAACCCTTTTGTTATACTGAGAACACATGTAACAATAGCCTGGGGGGCAGAATAATAGAACATTTGTTTTGTGAAGGGGGGTGGGAAGGGAATCTAAAGATAAGGAAATTGAAAATTAAAATTATATTTAAAGTCTGGTGGGGTTTTTTTCCATGCCACATAGGATATAAAAATGTTTCTTTAAGACATTTCAAGGCAAGTTCCTTATCCATATTGCACACACTGTCTGTAACAACTCCATGTGTGACAAGAACATGAATATCATGCAAGTTGATCAACTATAATCTGAAATATGTTAATAACTACTGATTGAGATCTCTTTATTCCCCCTGCTAAATACTGATGTTGCATTTGGAGGCATAAAACAGAAAATGGAAGGGAAATTTGCAATCAGGGATTGCAACCCTGGAGAAAAACTCAAGTGTGGTCAGGTTTCATTGAAATCTATTTACAGACATAGAAATTGTCTATACAAGACAGTTTTAAAGTGCTTGGGGCTTTATGCATGATAGACACGTCAAGGCATCGTTATTCAATTGAAAAGATGGCAGTACAGTAAACAGATTTTTAAGCCTCTGGATTGTAGCCCTCTGCTCAGTCCAGTAAGTCACGCACACCACACTTGGCTTATGCTTTGCAAAGACTGCACTGGATCCTGTAGAGCAACCACCTAATGTTGCAAGATCCACAGTAAATAGCTCTTTTAAAAATAACATTATCAAGCCTTTCCAGCCACAAACCCATTTGTCATGAGTGAGGCCAACTACTGAGCCAAGGTTTCAGTATCTAAGCCAAGACTATCTGGAATATTTAATGTCAAAACCACAAGTGTCAGAATGATTTGAAAAGCTGCATAGCTGGGACTTTTTGCACTACTGGATTTCATTAATACCTTATTTCTTCAGAAATATATTTCAATTGTAATGTAAACTTTAAACAGAAGAAACAAGTGGCTCAACATGCTGAACTAAACTTTGTTAAGTAGAACATGATCCATTTGTATGAGCTGTACATTTGCCTGATAAACCAGTTTCATCTGAAATCTACTGGCTTTTTTTTTTTTTTTCTAGGAAGAAGGGAAGTCAAGTGAAGTTACTACACTCTGTAGTGTGAAGAAGTAGCATGATGTTCAGGAGCAATGCCTGTGGTACTGAGCAGACTTAAGGAACTGGTTAAAAGCAGGAAAGGGAGCTGTTAATTGATGCACACAACAGACAGGCTGTGAAGGCAACTGACACACGGTAGGCAAGATTTCTCATTAACTTCTGCCCTTACACTGAGATTTGCCTAGAGGTAGCATTGCATGATCACCATTCATGCAAAAATCCCATTTGCTGAAGTAATAGGGGAGATCATTGTCCTTCCCATAGATTTCCAGTTAATCCATGTTGTGGTTGGTTGGGTGGTTTGGAAAAAACAACAAAGCATTTCCTAGATATTTTCTAATCCAAATTTAATGGGTTTTTAGTGCCTTGAGAATCGGTAAGTGAAGTTGAGGAAGTAAATCCATCCATTTCCAAAACTGGAATAACTGGAAAAATGAACAGACTAAAATAGACAAGCCTAATGATACAGCATGATTATTAGCATAGGGATGTTAAAATATGCATAATATGATCATACTCTTTGTGGACAAGGATGTGCTATGCCTCGCCCTATGTTCATTAAAGGCGGCAGGAATGTTGCTGCTGATTTCAGTGGGTGGGGACGGGCCCGCTGCATGCAAAAGTTGTTTCATTACCGGTTACATTCTACCTTGCCTTTCTTTGATTGCTTCTTTTAAGCCTTAGAAAACCCCCTTTTATAGGTACTGGTTTCCATACAATTATTCCCAGCAGCTCAGCACTAAGACTCTTGAAATGAGGATGTATCACGGAAATCCTTGGCAAGGGAATAAGCTGCTATAACGAGGTCTTCCCTGCTGATTTCCAAAAGGCGCTTCGGGAAAGCTGCTCTAGGATGAGGCTTTCCAGCGTGCCAATGGGCGGCTGCCCCTGCCGGCAGTCCGAGCCCGGCCGCGGGAAGGGCTGGCCGGGTGTGCGGTAGCGGCTTTCCGGGGCGCTACGAGTGTGAGACGCGCCCGGGGAGCGCCAGACAAGGGGGACAGTGGAACTGCGCGTCTGTCCGCGGGGCCGGGCGGCGGCCGCCGAGCGCTGCTGGAGCGCCAAGGGGGGGGTCTCGCCAGGGGGTCCGCGGCCCGGCCCGCGACGGGGCGGGGGAAAAGGCGACCCCCACCCTCCCCGCCGCCGGCCGCGCCGGCCGGAGGCGCGGCCAACTCCGTCCCTCCCGGACGGAGGGGGAGCGCCCGGAGGGGCGGGACGGGCCGCGCCATTGGCCGC
Source organism: Gymnorhina tibicen (assembly GCA_013399875.1). Taxonomy (NCBI): domain Eukaryota; kingdom Metazoa; phylum Chordata; class Aves; order Passeriformes; family Artamidae; genus Gymnorhina; species Gymnorhina tibicen. The sequence goes on from VXAZ01006886.1 coordinate 2,718,473, forward strand.
CACCCGCGGTTTGATAGCGAAACCCTTGCCCGGGTTGGCGGTGCCGGCCCGAGGGCGAAGCCATCGCCTTGGTAACCCCGGCGGAGCGCAGCGGCCGGTGCCGGTGGCGGCCGAGGGAGCGCTCCCC
>VXAZ01006886.1:2718729-2863441 GCA_013399875.1 Gymnorhina tibicen
GGCCGGCAGGGCTGGGCTGGGCTCGGTGGGGCGGGCGAGCGCCTTTGTGCGCGACCGCGGCGGGAACGGCCCCGCAACAAGTGCCCGGCGCGCCCCTCTCCGTCCCGGTCTGGGGCCCGCGGCGCCCCCGGTCCAGCCCGGGCGACCCTTCCCGCCGCGGGGCAGCGCGGGGGAGCGGCACAGCCCCGGCCCCTTCCGCTGCCCGGGGGTTCGGCGGCACTCGGGAGAGGCTGGACGGTCTCTGGGTACGCGGCTCCTGCTCCCCGCCGAGTGTTCGCCGGACAAGCTTTGCGCTGTGCCTGGCGGGGTTTTTTCTATTTTTTTTTTCCCAGCTGAGAACTCTTGGCGACTGCTCTGTGAATTTTAAGTGGCGTTTCTATTACTGGACACTCCTGGTTGTTTTCAGCTGGGTTTCTGAGCGTTGTTTTCCTTCGGAACCGCAGGAATTTGTATGGCAAAGCAGTATTTCGGAAATGTGTTTCCAGTCAGCTGCTCACGCGCTGTGCAGGGCGGCGCACAGAACGATGGCTTTGGCACTGCTGTCTGTCATCGTGTGCTCTCGTAACAGACCACTGAACTTCCACAGACGAGGAGCTGCTTCTGTGGAAGGGGGAAATAAATCTTCGTTAAGTCCCAAAGAGTTCCTGAAAGAGAAACGGAAACTTTTCATGCCAGATTCGCTGGTTTGTCTAGCTCCAACACGTGTGTGCTTAGACTCATGCTGGACACTTTCCAAAACCCGGAAAGCTCAGTTTTTATTGGGGTGTAGAGGGCTTCTTTTGTTTGTTTTGGTTTGTTTTTGTTGGTTTTTTTTTTTCCCCAAGAACTTTATGCCCTTACAGTCTTTTCTTGTCAGTAGATACACTGCCAAGTTTTGTTCATTTGGAATTGGCAACTGTAGCCATAACTGTAAATGTTATGTACTAACTAAGTCCGTGCTGCCATTAGTCTGTTGATATTGAACTTCATTCAGGCTTAGGAAGTTCCTGAAGCTGTGCATTACTGGAAACCCCAACAACATGTCATTTATGTTTTTAGGACCATAGCTCAGGGTTTGAAGTGAGATGAATGCATCAAGGATGTCAGAGAAATTTGTTTGGCCTGTGTTTTGCAGTATTAGCTAGAGACTCCCACAGCTGTATGCCTTCAAAGATTAATTAAAAGGTGGAATAAAACTTTATAACGTGCTTGCTTTTAGGAAAATTGCATAGAAAGGAATATTGAACATCCATATGCTTGGCAAAGGATTGTGAAGTCTAGTGGAATGCATTAAGGTGGCTGGGGAATCAATCACCAGGTCACTTGGAAACTTTGATCTAGAAGCTTCAGTTCAGACTGATGGTGGTTTTCCAGGCTTTCAGAATTTCATGCCAGCAAGCAGCACTTTTCAGGAGAATGGGGATTCAAGAACAAAAATTCTTTGGTAACTGGTTTACTGGCCTTTTTTAAAAGCATATCAGGGGTATTGCTAACATCAAGAATGTTTTTTGGTGTGGATTGCCTTGGAAGCATGCTTGAGTGGGGTTTTTAACATTGATTAAATGTTTTGGGGGGTTTGGTTTGGTTTTTTTGGTTTTTGTGTGTGTGGTTTTTTTTTAATAAAAGAGACCTCCTCCAAATGTGGTCTTAAAATATTTTTGTTGTTTGTCTATTTAAGTATCTATTTTTCTTGAGTAAAAATTACTTCCATTAAGCCAGGTTTCACTCCCTTGAAATATCTGATGTCATGAATTCACTGGTTCTCCAATTGTCTATGGACTTCTGGCAGAACTCCAAATTTTGGTGTAGGAAAGCCTTCTTAAAAAAAAAAAATCTTTCTTTGATTTTTGTGATGTAGTGAAGAGAGAACATGTCCTGTTCCACTACTCCTTTCCCTTTAAAGTTTGCATATGTCTGTTATATGCTCTATTTTGCAAATAATTTAAACCCAAAACCCATTAGAAATTCAAGCTGTTAGAATGCTATATATACGAGGAGGATGCAGAGGAAAGAATGTTGTTATTTAGAAGTTGGGTGGAAATGCAGGCTGGTGTTTTGGCTGTTCAGCTGGAAAGCTGCTGTTGTGTTTCAGTGACCAGGGCACACAGTTCAAGTAATTTAAGTGCTTTTTCACGGATCTAAAGATAGACCTGGAAGTGTTGCCCTTGGTTCCTTAGAAGTTGCCATCAGTTAACTTACCTGAAAATAAATACAGGGGTTGTTGGGCCGTAGAATGTGGCACTGTATTTATTCCAAGGCCACGGGCCTGCCTTGGTTTAGGTGGACTTTCTGACTTGCCGCTCTTGGGAGCAGCAGACCACTCAGACATGATGTTTGCCCCTTTTCCCAAGGGGCAATTTCTGTGGAAGCAGTCCAGGACAGAAAAATCTGAAATAAGCATCATTTACACAGTTGCATAGAAAAGCTTTCTTGTTTGTTTTGGTGGGGGTTTTTTTTTGATTTTTTTTAAATGAATGTGTGTTTTCCTCAAACCAGTACCCTTAGGCTGACACACACGGTGTTACACACTACATCTCAAATCGTTTGCCTCAAAGTGTGAGGACTTTGAATCATGGAGGCCAGAAATTCAGTACTAATGCCTGAGTGCATGAAACAATTTGTTTTGTGGCAGTGCTGCTAGTCCTTACAGTTACTCACCTGTGAAAGTTTCAGTGTGATTTGTTTTGATAACTAAATCAGATCTGGGGGCAAAGATCGTCTTGTGTTAGAGATTTAACCTTTTTTCTTTTGTAGTTAATTTTAGCAGTAACTAGTAAGCAAGCAGTTTTGCTGTGGGTCAGTAAGGTGTGTACTTACAATCCAGAATTAACAGCAGTTAACCTTTGAAATAATCACAATTCAGAGAACCTTCAAGGTGAAGGTTACATGTATCTGGATAATGCCTGAAGTATCAGGTACTTTGTAAGCAACACTGACCAATCTGTGTTAGTCTATCAGATTTACATGGGGAAATGTTTTTATCTCAGCCTTTGGTGGAAATAAATTCAGGAACGCGGTTTCATTTACATACATTAGGAGCTGCAGAGGAGGCCCTCATGTTCAAATGCTTGTGGATATGTAGGTACCCGACATAATTGAATTTACATGCTGGCTTCAGAAGATTAAAGAAACAAAGAGTAACACCGAGGTGTCAAAACCAGCTTCCTTTGAGAAGTGGGATTGGGGCAGTTCTACTTCCTCACTGATAATTTGTGTGTGTGTGCATTGTTACTTGGTTTGATTTTTGGCTTCTTCTAGGTAGCCAAAGGTTAATTACTAGCCTGCTACAAGGCACAGCCTTTCAGAAAACTGGTTGTACACAAATAGAGCATCCAGGCTGTCCTCGGCTACCTTTGCTACTTCCCAGCTTTGGCTGTTGGCCAAACCTTTTTCAGTTCATTAAAAAGGGAGGAGGGCAGCTGTATCTATTTCTTACCTTAGGTGCTCTTGACTTAAAATTGTGAATTAGTTGAACTCAGGAGTAATTTTGTGTCTTTGGAGCTACACCTACGTATATAGAAGTATGTTTAGTGTTTACTTTTAAAAGAGCTTAACAATTAGGAGTAGTATAACTTCCTCTTGATGCAAGTATGTAAATTTGCTACTCTCAGCTTACTTTTGTTTTTTCAAGATTGTTAAACGTGTGTATTTTTCATAAGTAGTGTTGCATTAAATTTTTGCTATGAAATTGAATTGTAGAGGGTGCTTTTCTGTTTCTAGAATATCTTGGCTTTTGTTTGCAGTAGTTACACTGATTGTTTTAGAATAGCTTTGTGAATTCATCAAAATAGCAGCATCAAAATACCTTAAAGGAGCCCCATCAGAGGTATTGATGTCTAGTTTTATGCTTATGTAGCTCAGCTTTATGTGTTGCTCTAATGCTGAACAGTTTTACTTCCCATATTAGGTTTGATAAATGGTCTTTTAGTACTTCACTTCACTACTGGCTGCATAAATAAAATTTTTGTTCCTATTTTCCAGGAACTATGATGATTAGGAATAAAGTCTGTGTTGGGGATTTAATTTCTGTGCTGGTATGTGATGTTATGTTTCGTCTTTGCATGAGTTTACTTGTAAGGGGGGGAACAGTGACAGCACTGTGATTTCTAATTTCTTTTTATGAGACACAAGTAATCAGTGTGTTCTCATTGCTGTCTTTTTCAGCTCACTTTTGGGGGCTACTAAACATTTAGGTTGATTTCAAATTTCTTTTCACTGTGCTCTTCTGAATCTATTTCCCCATATATTTCTTGAATGCAAAGCAGAAAGCAGAGGCATTAATTTAGAACTAATGGACAGTTTTAAGTGATGTGTAGTTCATTAGGAGCTTGCACTGTTAGCTCTCACTTTAGGTCATTCCTATCCTCTCCTTGCCCCCAGGCATTATATATCCCCTGGATTTAAAAAAACCTCCATGACAGAATTCAAAGATGGATTAGAGGATGTAAGTTTTGAGTTGGCATCAGCTGGCAGTGTGTGGGCAAGAGCTCGTGTGACTGGCAGAGGTAGATAAACAGCTTTGTGGAAGTCATGTGAAGGCCTGTGGTGAATGTTGTCTGTTAGTAAGAATTCATAAGAATATTGCTGTGCATTTAGTTTTATGGTACAGTGTTGCTCTGAAGTGTTTGCTAATTCTTAGTGTTTCTGGAAGACCTTTGTGTGCACAGGAGGTATCTTGACAGGGCAATGAAATAATTTAAAAATAAGCACAAGAATAGCCGGTTGTTTATGAAAGCTCTTGTCTGGACTGTGCAATAGCTGGTGTTCTGTACCATTACCCTGACACTGTAAGAGGCTTGGAGTCCTGCTGTCAAGTGGTTTTGGGACAGATTTAATGTGGAAGACCTGTGCTTGTATGCAACTACAGAGTACTAGAAGCAGTTTAAAAGTCAGAGTAGGTAGTGGTTTGGAGAACACTGTACAAAATCTCTAGGAAATAGAATAACTGGTATCATGTTTTAGTGCTTGAGGTTCTTATGGGAGCCAGCTCTTGACCAATACTTTTTTATCTTTGGTAAATAAGGTGCTTGAGAGGTGTGTTTTGATATTGTTGCATCATTTTATTTTCTAACAAGCAAAGGTAACATTTTGAAATGTGCTGTTATTTTCAGTTAACAATTTGATGTTTATGAATACAGAATGTTCATAACAGAAAAATATGAAGCCTACATGATTTAAAAAACTGATTACATTTGTATCACTACAAATAACAGCCAAAAAACCTGCTTTTGAGTACTGCAGAAGGATGGTTTTCAGTCAGTGGTGTGAGCATTGCTATTTAGTATTGTGTCTTCCAGAAGGCTGCAGGTTGGTCTGTAGTTTGTGTATACAAACCATTGGTACAGACACAGCTACAGGGGAGAACCAGGTAAATAAAGATCAATGTTGGCAGTAGAAACTCAAAAAGCTAAGTACAATGTTGATGTGGCAGAAAGAAGCACATAAAATGTTATTTAAAAACTGCATTGGGCACTCAATCTCCTTCCTCCTTGGCTTCATGTCTCAGATTCCTTTTCTGGTTTTGAAAAGTACTTTGGTCCTTTTGCCTGTACTTTTTTCCACTTCATCTACTTTCAGTATTCCTGGTTTTTTTAGTTTTTTTTTCTTCATACAGTGTGTCACTAAGTTTACTACTCTTGGGTTAGTGCTTCTCCCCAGATCCCCCATTATTTCCCTCCCAACCCCCAAAGAATTTAAAGACCTGTGTGTTAACCATACGTGAGTCTTACCCCTGTTTAGTGTCTTGTCTTTTTACACTGCTGGATTTTGGAGGCAGAGGCCAGCGTTGCTTACAGTGCCTGTGAGGTGCTGTCCTGAGGGTGTGTGCTAGAAATAACTTATGCTCTACTACGTGTAATATTCTGTAGAACAGAGTCTCCAGAGGGAAGGACTCTGGTGACAGCTGTGGAGGGAAGGAAACCCTTAGTCACAGATGAGGTGCAGACCAGTAAAGGAGTGGGCTGCTGTGCCAAGGGCTGGGCAGTGGGGGCTGGAGGCACGCAGGGAAGTGTGGGGGCTGGCCTGGTAGAAATCATGGGACTGGAGGCCTGCTTTGGGTCCTCTACATTTTGGTGCTTGTAGCTGGCTGACAGTATTGTTTACTCTCTGCTGGTGTTGGGATGTTTTTTGCATTTGGGGTTTTTTGTGTTTTTTTTTTTTTTTCCCAGTTCCCTTTTTGACTTAAATAGGTGTTGCTGAGGAAGGCAAGGCCTTTGGGATTTTCACACCACCACACGCATTGTGTATTGGGGTATGAAAATCGTGTGGGCTTGGAGTATTTCTGTTTCTGACCTTTAGTGCTGAGTGTCTTACTTTGTTTCAGCTGACAGAGGGGAGGAATTTCTGAATTTACTATTTGGTTATCTGTATGCCCTGCTAAGGATGCACTTCAAGACATAAGATGTTTAAGGAGGATTGTCCAGGTCATAACCAGGGATTCTCTAAACAAAGAAGAGTTAGTGCTTGGTGTACAGAGAGCAGTGAAAGAGAGACAGTGCGTGTGTGTGTGTGTGTGCCGTCCGTATGGGCACGTGTGATGGCAGCTTCAGAATGGGAGCAGACCCAGTAGTGTCCTGGTACTGATTAATGGAGGCAAGACTCATTGAGACAAGACTCATTGAGACAATGAGACAAGACTCAATCCCCAAAAATGAGTCCAAACCTAGTAGGAAATAAAATTTGAACTGTAGAATCATAAAATGATTTGGGTGGGAAGGGACCTTAAAGATCACCCAGTTCCACTCCCCTGCCGTCGGCAGGGACACCTTCCACTATCCCAGGTTGCTCCATGCCCCATCCAACCTGGCCTTGAAAACTTCCAGGGATGGGGCAACCACAACTAGCTTTAAAATTTTACAGTAGTGTGGCTTTACAACAACCTGAAAGGAGGTTATAGCCAGGTGAAGGCCAGCCTTTTCCCAAGTACCAGGTAATAGGATGAGAGGAAACTGCCTCAGCTGCACCAGGGGAGATTTAGAACGGATATTGGGAAAAATTTCTTCACCAAAAGCATTACCTAGCATTGAAACGGGCTGCCCAGGGAGGGTGTGCACTCACCATCCCCCGATGTATTTAAAAGATGTGCAGATGTGGCACTCTGGGCCATGGTTTACTGCTGGGCTTGGCAGCACTGGGTTAAAGGTTGGACTCACTCCTAAGGGTCTTTTTCAACCTAAATGATTCTATGATTTTATTCTATCTTATGCCATGTCTAAGTGAAAGTATCTCGTGCACCATGATGTTAGGATTGAGCCACAATAGCAGGAGGTGAAGAACACTTGTCTACTTCTGCTGAAGTGTTTTAAATTATTTACTTGTAGTAATGACTTAAGTGTGAAGAGGTGTGTGTGTGTAGAAGAGCTGTCTTGTTTTTCTTTCCATGGGAGGACTGTATTTGGGAATCTGTGATGAATGCTGGCTGGAAAGTGAGTAGTAGCTTCTGAACCCTCTTGAGTGAAGAAAAACATCATTAGTCTGGCAGATTGTCAGCAGCAAATGGTACATTAATTTTTGGCACCAAACTTGCTAGCAAAAAAAGAGACTTTCCTTTCTGTTGTTAATAATAAAAATGAGGAGAGACTGATTATCTTTGCTTGGTAGCTGATATTGTTCTGCTTCTTTATAGTGTCCATGTAAGACAGATACAATGCTTTTGACAAAAGTCCCTTTATATTTTATTAAAAATAAAAAAACCACTTTATAATATACTGATAATCTGCATCTGATTACATATCTAACTTTAAATAATTTTATTATGTTTATAAGCTTTTACAAGCTATGTGCAAACAATTGCAAGATTTCCCATGTGTTTAAAGATAGAGATATCACTCTTCAGATGTGTAGAATACTGAGATTCTTCATGCTAGGCCAGTTTTACTTCCCCAGCACTTCAAAGGTACTTTTTTACATCTACTACTAGTAGTAATAATGTAGGGAAATAATATTTTTTTAATAAAAATGTTTATTTACACTTGAATTAGGTGACCTCTAGCTATGTTGAAAATTTTAGTAAGATCAGAATAATGACCTAACTATTTTTATCTGAGTGATAATAACAACAGCAACATTTTGTTTACTGAATTGTTGCTTTAACTGTTAGGATATCATTTTTGTGATACTCACTGTCACTCTGCACAAGTTCTTAAGAGTCCAGCTAACACAAATACATAACATTGTTTATTTACACTCTGCAGTCTGTTTTGGTAACTGGTAGCTTCTGTTTCCTCGGGGTGCTGTAAATAAATCTGGTGCATGAAGAGTTGCAGCGATAAGGAAGAGCAGAAAAGTACTGTGTAAAAAGGAAAGGCTGTTTGGTAGAGTTCTTCAATAAAAGCAAGTTTGGCAAGAATGAGAGGATGTAACTTAAAATGTTGGAAGTAAGGTTAAGACCACAATCAAGTCTTTTCCTCACAATTTCTTTTAATGAGCAGTCAATGGAGATCTGCAGCAGCTCTGTATCTGTCGAAGCTGCATGCATATATTGGGTGCTGTCCTAATTTCTGCCTCTGCAAATATGCTGTATTACAACTCGTTGTGTATTCAACTTGCTGGTCACCACAAAATGACAAAAGTCCTTCTCTGTTTCTACGTTTTAAATAAAGAACTTCTCTCTGTGTATGATTTCCTGTACTCCATTTGGTTTAACTTAAAAGCTTCAACATTAATTTGCTTGGGTGAGAAATACTGTGAGTAAAGCACTGGCTGGGGATTTGTAATAATTAGATTCTATTTCCAAGTGTGTCACAGGCTGCTGTGTGAGTTCAGAGACATTGGGTTATCCTGGTGTGTTTTTATCTGTGCATTAAGGATGAGGCAGTTTTTCTTTCTTTGGTGTCTTTGCGTGGTAAACTTGTGTTTATCTCCTTGAACAAATATAATGGATGTGATGCTCAGGGCCAGGGCTTCGTGATGGGCTTGGCAGTGCTGGGGGAACAGTTGGACTTGATCATCTTAGAGGCCTTTTCCAACCTTAATGATTCTAAGTTTCTCTCCTACTTCAGGATAAATGCAAACACTTAATTGAAAAATACTTTGTAGCAGCTCTGATAGTTGAAATCGATAACAAATAAGTTTTATGTGCTGTGTATATTAGGATGGAGAAAAGGTAAATGTATTTTTAAGTGGCCCCATTAAAAAAGACCCATTTAAGTGACCACATATAATTGTTCCAGCCAATGCACAGGCTCGCTTTGCCTACTGTCAGTGAAAATGTTTCTGTTGAAAGAAAATCTCCTTTATTGCATTTAAAAAAATAAAGGAGAAATTATTTTTAAAAAGTAGGTAGAGGCAGACTGCAGCATGGCAGCTAAAGTATTTTTAAAGCATCGTATCATAAGATTAAAAAGTTAAAGTCTTTAGTGTATTCTTGTCATGGGAATAGAAATTCGAATGATTAACCCCTTTCTATTTATAGCTGTTTTCTCTGAATTACTCCTGTTCCAGTTAACTTCTAGGTAAATTCTATGACAAGGCAAAGCAATTCTTGCCTTAGTCTATCTCTGCAGCTCATCATTTTAGTATCCTCAAGTTACTTTCTTTTTAACGTGAATTTCACAAGCCACAGCTGAATTCTCAGGTTTATTTGTAGTTTGATAACTTGTCAACTTCTGTTGTGTGCAACTACAAGATTTATAGAGGCCTTCAGCATTTGGTGGCTCCTTTCGTCTTCCCATCACTACTTGCCAGTTTTTAAAATCACTGCTTAGGGGTGAATTCCTGGGGTTGCCTCAGGAGGATTTGAGATGCAGGCTGTGTGTGCTGTGCTGATAAAGCTTGAAAGAACCAGGCAATATCTACCAATTACTGTGACAGTTTTCTGCTCTCTTGATGCCCTAAGTTGCTTCTTAATTGTTAATTTAACTGGGACTTGGCCAGGAAAGTAGCATACTACTCTTTGGGTGGTTTTTAGCTCTATTTGTGCAGTAATAAAGGGTTTTTACCTATGTAATGACAATTTTCTTGAGAAAGAGGCAGTGGTTAGACCCCTTATGCAAGAAGGGTTCTTCAGAAATGGCAGCATTCCTGAAACCTTTGGCTCAAGCGTCTACATTTTGGTGATTAACAAACCCAGTTAACATGAAGAAAGATTTATTTGGGTGTGGTGGCAAATGAAGTGGTTTGTTGTTAATTTTTGTGATGTACTTTTTTTCTTGCAATGTACTGGTAAGAAGTAAAATAAGATTTTAGAGGGACTTTGTTTTCTTTCTCACTTATCTTGGGAGAAAATTTGAAAGGTGTTTAGGGACATGTTTTTTGATGTTTTCCTTGGAGAAATCTCTCTTTTGCTGTCAACTATGGTGTTGAGAAATTCCTGTCTTGGTCAAGCTATCACTGTTTGTGTGAAAACTGAAAAGCCTTTGCCTTCAGTTGCAAGAGTCACTTTTTTGGTGTCAGATTTTGTCATATTTTAATAACTGCTTTCTTAAGTACAGATGCTGCTGCTCCAGCAGTTCTTCTGTGTGCCCAGCTTTACATCCCTTGTATCGTACTTCTCCTGCAGTTTGGAGGTGAAGCAATAGGCTGGGGTGCAGAATGCAGTGAAGTTGTCAAAAGAAAGCCTCCAGTGATCGGCTCTGGGAAAAGGAGCTCATGTTCATTTATCAAGGAGAGGGTGGGTTTTAGATGCCTGTTGCCAGAAAGTGGTGTAAATACTGGTGTCATGATTTAGTGGTAGCAGGAGGATAAATACATTGTCTATAATGTATCTGCTGCCTCTCCTCCATCCTTCCACACCTTGCATCTGAAAATGTCAGAGAACGTGTCTTTTCCAGTGCAGCCTTTGTCAGGTTCTTTAGTCTGGTGGTTTTGAGATGTTACACAAACTAAAGAGGGTTGTATTTTATTCTTTGCATCTTGCTCTTCATGGTTCATCTCAGTGTCAGAAATTGCTTTGCAAGTTGATCCCATAGAGTGTAGAAATATCCTTGCTCTGGTCAGAGCAGTGCTATTCACCGGAGCACCTACGGTACTGAAGGTAGGAAGTCGCTCCCCTGTGCCAGAGAGCTGCCAAGCAGGCTGCCCTCTTTCTGAGGAACTTTATTCCAAAGCATTTCTGTGCTCTGCCAGTGCTGCTGTCACAGGGTCACAGCATCGCTGCTCTTTGTGTGAAACTCTCTGAGGCCAGTGCACAGGGTAATGCTCTGAAAGGGTTCTTGGGGCCAGTCACAGCTCCAGCACTGCTCAGGCTCTGTTCCTTCTCAGAGTGTGGAAGGGAGTTTCTCACTGAAGTGCTCCTGACACCACAAAACACTTTTACTTCTCTCGGAAATAAGCCTGTAGAACAGGTAGTTGGTTAATGGACTGAAACCTTTTCATTAATGAAGGAAGCCAGAAAACGCCATGTAGTCTGCATTACTGTGCTGAGCCTTGCAGCTGATGAAAATAGAAGGTTTTGGGTTGGTTGGGTTGTTTTTACATCAAGTATTCTGTCATTTTAGTTGCTATGTCTAAAGGCCATGCAAAATACATGAATACTATTCAAATCTGACTTTTGGATCCAAATTCAGATTTGAACTGTTGGTTTGATGAGAGGAGGATTGTCTTTTGTGTTTGGGGTGTGTTTTTGGTTTTGGTGGGTTTGGGGGGTGTTTTTGGGTTTTGCATGTTTGTTTGGTTTTTGTTTTTGAAACCAAGCACTCCCTTGCTTCTAGCCTGGGATTAGTGCAAATTTGGGGTTCCTAAATTACGTAGTATTATGAACTGTCATGCTGAAATTATGCTTCATATTTTAAATATTTTTTCTATGAGGCCTCACTACCCGAAAGAGGAGGGAGTGGGGAGCAGGAGCAGATTAAAATGCACACTTTTATTATCTAAAAGAGCTTAATAGATTGGCTTCTGAGTGTTGGATATAGCTGGAGGTAAACTGCATTTAATTAGATGCTTGTATTTTTCCTTCTTCAGCACAGGAACTACTCTTAGTGATTACTTCTAGTTTCAGATAGTATTTACTGTATACATGTTGTGAGTGATGGAATGCTGCTGTTATTTATTATGTGGTAATATTTGGAATCAAACAGTAAGTTGGACTGCACCATGTCTTTAAAATACACTTAGGTAGACACTGCTGTGTTGGTTTATAGTCTCTTGCAATCCACACTTGGGAGTTTATTTTAATCATAAAGAATGCAGCCTTTCAAGTGATACCTGGAGAAGGGGGGGCAGTACCTTCACAAAATGGCTCATAATAATTAATTACTGAAAAATTGTTCAGTCTTGCTTTTTGACTCTGTGTTCTCTTTTATATAAATTCAAATATGAGCACAACAAAAAGCAGAATTTGGGAACTAAATAGAAGTAAATTTGCATCGTTTCACCATATTAGGCATTTCACAGAATGTAACTGGGAAGTGAAACATGGGGACATGAAAGCAGTGAAGAAAATAGGCTACACAGATCACAAGAAACAGAAATCACAAGTAGTGCTACAAATAACATTTCAAGTAACTAAGTAATCGTGATGGGATCTTCACAGAAACAGGATGAAGACTCACTGCTTTATTTCTCTGCTTAAAGTACAGGTAAATATTTATTCATTTAGTAACTTTTGGGTGGAACCAGTAGGGGTTTTTCAGTGTTTTTATATCTGTGACACACTAGTGAGTAGAAAACGCATCAGCAGTAAGGGCTGTGTTCAGGTGTTCCTGAATTCGGAGGAAATGCTTAGTCAGTGCTTATGCACCTTGAGCCTTTCAGAGTTTAAGGCAATCAGAGAGAAATCGTGAAGAAGGACTTCATAAACTTTAGAATGCTAGAAAGTGGCTCATTAAATGAATATAAGATTCCTTTATTAAAAATGATGGTGTGGGGGTAATTTTATTCTAGAGCAGGTCCTTGTGTTCTGCCCAGTAAATAACTCTAGATTCAGTTGTAGGTTACAAAACAAAAGTATGGGACATAGCTGTGTTGTGATAGAAGACCAAAGAAACAGGTACAGGAATTGCTATGCTGCTGGCAACTAATGCCCCTGCCCTCACCCCCGAGACTTCTGTCCTCAAATACTGCTTTAGGTGTAGTGAAAATCCATGCAGAATCAAATGTTTTATTATTGCTTGCAACCTGTTTTAGGATTTCGAAAGCTGAATGCAGATGGCAGGGCTGCTGAGGATGTGCAGGGATTGCAGACAGGCTGGTTGGGTGCTCACTGACTCCTGGAAGCATCTGTGTTGGTGTCACAAGGGCTTGTGCAGGGTGTGGGGTTTGTCTGCACCTGCCTAAACTGCTGCGCAGTGGTTGGGCTAGCTCAGCTCAAGCCTTTGGGTCTCACACTGTGTGTGTGTGTGCACATGCACGTGTAGGTGAGGATTTCTTGTAAGAGGAGCGCTGCTCTGTGACCGTGGCTTCCAGCTCTTCACTTCTGTAAGCCACATGTAGTGAACCAGATTTAGAAGAGCTGCAACACTGGCGTGGAGGTGAAAGTGATCTGTGGGCCCTGGGAGGAGTTACATCTTCACATGGATGAGTCTGTTCAGTCTAAACTATTCAGTTCTTTGTCACCAGCTTTGGAGCTGCTGAGCCAGCTGGGTAATCACTTGTGCCCTGTGTTGGATCGGAACTGGAAATGAGCTGGAAAGTGTTGCTCACTTGACTCCATGTTTGTAAAGCAATATAAAGCAAATCTAAGCACTTGTTTGTGAGTCATCTGAAATCATAAAAACACTGCTGTTTTTGTAAAATGGTCACATGCAGCCTTGCACTTTGTGATTTTGAACCATAAAGTACCAGACAGAGTACATCCTCCAGCCCAGAACCTCTCCTAGGATGTTTTCTTACTCTGCACTTGTCATTAGAAGTGATCAGCACTGGCAGCCAGCCCTCGGCTGCTGAGGGCATTCGCAGGGTCTCCCATAGCAGAGACTTTGCCAGTCTCAATCTCAGCACACTGCCCTCAGATCAGAGAATGAATGGCTGCCTGACAGAGTGTGAGAGGAAAATTTGCTGTCTACAAGCCTTTTTTTGTTAAGCTTCGTTAACAGTGATGTGTTCCCCTTCTGCTTTGCCCAGAGGCATTTCTTTTGAAGGTGACAGAGCAGGAAAAAAACAGTTGAATCGTTCTGGGAAAAAAAAAAACCAAATTATTTTTGTTTAGGTTTCTGTTTGCTGATCCTAAATAGTGCAGGTGATTCCTTCCCATCTGGAGCTATCTGTTCCTTGCTCCTTTAATGGGAAGTCCTTTATTTTCCAATGCCAGTAAGTGCCCACAGTCTTTTCTCTTAAGTTTGACTTCCGTAAGGATGAAAGATTGTTATTTGCCTCACAACTCCAATCAGATTGAGTTCTAAGATACAATTAGTAGGAGGGTTACTGGCTTACTTGGCCTTGGGCACCATCAGGCAGGATACATCACTGTGAAAGAGGGACACACTCTATGCCCCCTCCCAGATAAATTCAAATGTCAGTAACTGACATCCAGTTAAAAAATCACTATGTTCAAAATAAAGAGTTGGTGAAAACTTGCAAGATCTTTTTGGTATTGTCTTGCAGTTCTTGAAAGGAACTCAGCAGCTTGTGTAACCAAGTAAAAAAATTATTATTGTAAAGCATCTTAGTCTGTGCTTGTGTGAGTATAAATTTGTTTTAACCAAGCCTTTTGGGCACTGAAGGGGATTTCACAGAGGTGAGCCAGGGCTTAGTGAGGCAGCTCTCTGGGAAGAGTGAACAAGGCTTCCTCACACTGTGATTCATTGTAGTGAGATACAGGGCTCCTGCCCTCAATCACCCACTGGATAAAGGTAATTATGGTATCAAGTTCTTCTTGATGAAGATGTAACTGAATTTAGCTTTAAATCATGTTTTTAACCGTTATCTGTTTAACTTAAAGAATAATATTGACCTATATTTTTAGTTACTCAAGAAAATGCTAAGTGGTCTCTGTTTTGCCCATCTTCAGGAATAAGAAAGGCTGTAAACTGACTTATAGTTCTGACATAGATGTCTGTTTTGAACTCATTTGGTGTTCTGCAATTTCTGTCTCTGCCTTTTTTTTTTTCTTTTTCTGTGGCTGTTCTCGTGCAATGAGAACTTGTAGCTCTATGCCTGTTCAGTTTTGGTTAAAAGATTTTGTGCAAGATAGGTGGGTTTCACATTTCAGAGAAGTCTGAGGCTTTTTAAAGGATATTACTGGTTTCTGACCAAGCACCAACACCTGGGAAAGTAGAACACAAAGAAGAATGCTGTCCTGTGTGTAACAGCTTGGTGTCCATTGTCAGTAAGGTATTTTGTCTTTTGATATTACTGCAGAAATAAGTGCCACCTTTGAAAGGTCAAAACTGGTCTGTGCTATTGGAGAGACTCTGGACACTGCATTGTTAGGAGGGTGCTTATGTAGAGCTCTCCTGTCTGGATCAGCTTGCAGACAACGCTAGGTGATATGTAAGAAATACTTTGTTCAGATCTCGGCTTTAACCTGTGTTTTCAGCCTGCGCACTCAGGTTTGCAGTGTGTAAAAGCTGGGAGTTGCTGTCATTTAGGCAGATGTGCACTGCTGCGAGTTTCTCTTTTGCTCACTGTTTAAGTGCCTGGACTTGAGTTGTAATGGCATAATTACTGACAGTGAATGTTCTTGAAGAATTTTATGTCTATCATTGTTGGAGCTTAAGACTGAGGAAGACAGAGTTGCTTTATATGTTTCAGTATTTTTTTAAGTTGAATATATTTGGTGTATTTACTGATGCTTCTCTTGTTTTTGTTTTTTTTTTTGTCTCTGACTTGGTGAAATGGTGAGTTTCTTAATTGCTACAGCAGCTAATTTAGTGTGGTATTCACTTGTCCAATCTTCAGCACTACTGAGAGTATGAAATGCTCAAGACAGCTTTGAGGTGAATAAAGCTGTGAACCAAAAGCTCTAAAATACCCCAGCTGTGTGCTTCTGTGTATATTGCTGTCCTAAACATCTGCTGGTGCTCTCCTGATGTCTTCCTCAGTGCTTTCTTCCAGAGTGAGAGGTGGAATTACAGAGAAGAAGATGCCCAAGAAACTGGTATATCATGTCATTCAGCCCACTCAGAGTTCCTTATCCTGAAGTAAACCTGGAGCATCCTCTCCAACAAATGGATTTCTTTGTGTACTCTGGAAGAATTGTCAGAGGGGCCTGTCTGATGGGCCTAGAAATTGTTATAGAGCAGAAGACAATCGGGCCACAGTTAGCCCAGTAATTTCTATGTGGCATCTTAAATTGCTTATGAATGATTTTTTTTTTTCTTCTATTTTTCCTTTTCTCTTAGTGAGTGACCTGTTTCCTTGGCTTGTAATTGTTTCTGTTGAACATCAGATGCCACACAGGAGTTTTAGGCAAAAGTTTCTTGTAGCTCTTCCCCCTTTCTTTCCTTATGATATAATTTTTTTGGTCATACATTCATAAGTGTTTCTGGACATAGGGAAGTATAGAGTGTAGGTGGAGAACTGTAAAAGTTTTACTGTATTGTCACAGGCATTTTGATTGCCACCGCATAATTTTATGATTGCTGAATTACTTCATAAGATTGTTAATGTTTTAGAAAAAACAAGTTACAATTTACATCAAATCAGTATCTATGTAATGAGGCTGTAATTAAAGGATTAATGAAAATGATTATTTTGCCAAATGCAATTTCTCATGCAGAAGTTGCAGGCTGGAATGGAAAAGGATTTCTGTTGGGTCCCTGGGGGGTATTGTCAGAAGAAGTCATATGGGTGTGGGTCCAAGGTGGTTTGGTGGTGTGTTTTTGGCTGAGCTCACACCCAACAGACCCAGAAAAGAGGCTGTTTGTAATGTCTAGCTGCCAGCTCTATTTTTCCATGTTCCCCAGAGAGGTGCAGTGGGGAAAAGAGATGTCCTCATTAGAGAGTCCAGTTTGTGAGGCAGTTCCTTCAAGTCTTTCTGATCTTTATGCAGTTCCCAAAGATGATTGCCAGCATGTTTCTTACGCAGTTGGAGCCCTCACCTGCTGTTCATGGTTGGTAGAAGGCCAGCAGAGTTTGTACTCTGTCTGTTGGGTAATACAGTCACCAGCCTTTGGAAAATTCTCCACTTGTGATGTGAAGGTGGGAAGTGTCCCGGCTGCCCATGGTGTGATCTGCAGCCCACTGATACCACCTCTCTTAACCCCTGCTCTGCTGCTCTGAAAAACGGGAAAGGTTGGTTGGTGAGAAAAATAAGGCTGCACACCCTCAGCCTCTACTGAAGGGTTTGTTTCTCATGCTTGAATATAGTAGTGGGTGGTTTGTCTGGGTGCTTTAGAAACGGTTGAAGGTCTTGAGTGCTGGCTGATCCCCCACAGCTGGTTGTAGAGGACCAGCAGGAGGCCTGTTGTCAGTGTGGTGTCTGAGCTGCAGAGATAGAAAGTGCCGTGAGACAAGAGGGGAAACGGGACAAGGAGCTTCTCTCACAGGAAGTGAGAGACTGGGGTGAACACAGGGAACTGTAACAGGAGCTATTCACAATGCACTGCTTTGTTTAAGCTGTGCAGTTTATAGACCCTGGATAATTTCTGGGCTCCCACCATCTGATTTGTCATCACACGTCTAGTTAGCCATTGACCTCTAGAAGTTTGGGATATCCAACTTTTAGTCAAATAGTATCCTGCTCCTGCCACGGGGTATGGTACTTCAGTCTCACACTGTGCCCCTTGTTTGAGGGGCCACAGGTCATGCAGGGTTTCTTCCTCGGGTGGAAGTTCTGTTGTCATGCCTGTTAGCTAGAGTAGGATGCATTTCACACACCATCCTAAGATCCTGCCTGCTGGCCAGTAGCTTTTGATTTGGTTGTTTCTGATTCCACAAGCACAAATATTGACATGGCTGTAAAACACGAATTCCAGGCTGGCAGTTCAGCCTTGCTTCTGTGAGATTCACACTGTTGCTTTGCCCTTGCAATTTCTAAATCATATAACACTGTCTTCATTTTTCTCTAGTCTTTTTTTTTTGTGTGTGTGTGTTCCCTGCTGTAGGCTCCTAGAGATTAATTACAAGAAGTTTCTGGAGTAGCTCATGGCTCTGTAAATAAATCAAATAACTCAATGTGTGTGAACTGGCTTATTGCACACCAGGTTTTTGGGACAACACCTTTATCACCATAAGGTTGTTTTCAAAAGGTTGTGCATGGAGCAGTAACTTAACTTTTTTTCAGGCTGAAGCAGGTGGGGCAGTAAGTATTTATCCTCAAAACCACTGAAGAATCTGAGTTGCTTCAGAGGGCTCTACAGGCCAATTCCCAGAGGAATCCTGCTCTGCATGGGACAGGGGCAATGACAGCCCTCCCTCCCTCCTGGCCGCTGTACTGTGTTGGGTTCTTACAAGCACAGTGGGACTTGCTTGGTGTGGTTTAGAGAAATAATAGTTTATGGGAAGTGCAGTGGAGTTGCATGTCTTGTGCTTTGTGGCTTGGCCTACAAACCCGTAGATAACATCAATGCGAGCTGATAGCACTGCTTTGTGCTCAAGGGGGATTTAAGTAGTTTTTGTTTACTTCTCTTTATTGAGAGCTTGATTTGCAAGGTAGAGCTAATGAGGATGATGTCTTGGCTCTGTGGAGAAGCTTTGCCCTGTACATCTGCAGGGTGCTTGTTGGTCAGAGACCTACTGAACCTTCCACACGTTAAGCTATGAGTGGGAAGACGGGATCACTTGTGTCATCAACTCAATTTCTCCGTAGCAGAACAACAGATACTATTACACTCTTAGAGAAACATCACCAACCCCCACCCCCAAACCTCCATCAAAATCAGCTTACAGCCCAGAGGAAAAAGAGAAAATGTGCTTAAGATAATGAAGGCAACTCTGTCTCCCTTTTTTTGTCTTTAACTGCAATGGACATCTACTGGTCTGATTCAAAATGAGTGTATAAAAATTTGAAAACGTTTGTAGCACCTAAGAATGTTTTTGACTAACTCATCATAATACTTATTAGAATAAATGGCATATTCTAGTTATTACTCCCTTTTTTTCCTTTCTGGTTGCAGGGTGTTTGTGGATTTGACATTCATTTAATTGTTAAGATTGTGTAATCTGAATGTGGTGCTGTAGTATTTAAAGACAATAAAAATAGTGTGATTAATTAGGTATTTCTGCACAGAAAGTTGGTGCAGCTTTTAAACCAAGTACAAATGACTGATCTTCTCATTCAGTCAGTTACATCATGTTGTGTTTTGCTTTTTTTAGATCACATTGAGGTCATCTCGTGGAATCTTCTGAAAAAACAAGAGTAATAGGAAGAAAATGTTTAATAAAAGTATCTTCGCTACACAGTCAGACTGAAACAGGAAAGGTTCATTGGAGTAAGTATTACAGGGCTGGGGTCTTTTTGGCTTGTTTTCTATTATCTTTTGCTTGTAAAGTCAGCATGGTTATTAGGCTTTTAGAGTATTTAACTTTGTTATAGTTATATTAAAAAAATAAATGGGTGACTCCGTGCTCGTTTCAGGTGATCAGCTGGTAATGGACTTGTGGATTCTCTCTGAACCATCTTCCATGTTGGAAGTAGTTGTATCTTGTGAAATTTAAATGGGTTTCAGATTTTTCTCTTGGCTGCTATGTATGCTGGCCATGGTTTTGAGCAGGGAGTTGTCTGGTATGGATGTGATTACATATAAGCCCCTACTTGCTGGCAAAAATTAAAGCAGTGCTTGTACTTTCCAGGGAATTTGAAAACACACTTTTTTTTTGTCTGTAACTCTCCAGTCATGGCTCTTCTGAGTGACTTTAATATTTTTGTTGTCACTATTATTTGTCCTGTATTGTAGTTACATCATTCATCAAACTTGCTTAGGTTTTCAATTTATGAATCTCAGATACATCTTTTCTTCACTGTTTTTAGTTCACTTCTAGCTTTTGTGGATTCTGGGCTGACACTTGTGTGTCTCATTTACGATAAAAGAAGCCTCTTCACCTAATGCAGGGACTGTGGATTGCGCCTTTTGCTACCAGATAAAGAAACATTTATATACTGATATAGTGTAATTCTTGATTTCTGTCTACTTCATGTGCTTGAGATGAGAAATGTAATCATTTTTCTGCCACTTTGCATCAGATTGTCAGATGTTTAAACATACTCTTCTTAGAAACTGGGAAAAAACTGCCTATGTCTGATGCATTTTACTCATGCATTACTCATGTGATTATGTGAATGTAATTCTGCTGGAGTCACTGGAAATACTCTTGAATGCCTGGTTGGGAATGAAAAATATCTGGCCATTAGAACTGAAAGTGGTTTTAATTTACAAGAAGTCTATTTTGGCATATTGCTTTATTACCAAGAGGAAATGATTCCTCTTAGCTTCTTCTTTAAACACGGATGTGTATAGGGTGTCATAATTTGGGTAGAAAAATGTCTGTGGAACCTAATCAGACAAGAAAAGCTTTTCATACTTGGTGTTTTTAACACAGTGTTTTTAACTGGCAGAATAACACGTTTGGATTGATTGATTTCCTGCCTTAAAAAAAATACTATAAAATTTTCAATGAAATGTGGATTTAAAGAAGTTGATGTGTGTTAATTCCCCTTCTCTAAGTACTTGAAAGAAGTGCTACAATTTTTAGTCAGCACATTTAAATTTGCATCAGTTCCTGATCTAGGCCATATGTCAAGTGACTGGTAAATATTCATGTGAAATATTCTTGTAGCACCTAATTTTGAATTCTGACCCCTGAAGTTTTCAGGAGCTGTGTTATGTGGAGTTATTTGTCTTTTACTGCCTTATTAGATTACACAGTAGAAACCCAGGCACCTGTTCACAATGTCCCAATGCAAACAAACAAACCAACCTATTTGCTGCCTGCACACTTAGTTTGACAAATTAATTCTTGACTCTGGTAATCAAGTTACCAAAACAAATAGACTATAAAGTTGGAACTGAGCTCCCCGAACAAATGAAGTGAAGTATGTCCACCGGAGACAGCTTTAGTCATTTTAAATCATTGTATTTAGGCTTGTGCCTGACACAAAACTTGCTCAGGTGTTCAGTAGTCAGTGAACTTGTGCTTCTTCCCTCCTCTCCCTTTTATTTTTTTAAAAGACTCAGAGAATTCCATTGTTACAACTTAAAATTGATTCTGATTTTTCCTTTTTGGGGAAATGTTTTGGAACCCTTTTTCTTGTTTGTTTTTAGTTGGATATTTGTTTGTACTTGTGTGTATTTCGATCATCACAAGGTATTTTGCAATTGGAGTTTTTTAATTAAAGTACTAAGAGCATTAAAATAGAGTCAGAGTAGCGTCTCTATTTACAGTTAAAAAGCCAGGTGGAGTTCTCATGAAGTCTTAGAAGCAGATGCTGAGTCTCACAGCTGGGGAAAAGTAACCCCAGGAGCAGTCAGCCAAGGACTGACTGCTGAAGGGATGCTGAAGGCTCTAAGGGTAGCTGCATTTCTGGGACACTCTGGAGCTTCCATCCATGGAGACTTGCAAAATTACGTGTGCACACTCCTAAGCAACATGCTTTAACTTCAGTGTTGGAGCTAATCTTGGGACCAGCTGACTCCCAGAGGTTTCTTTCAGGCTAAATAGTCTATAATTCCTGCATAATCGTAAATATTTTTGGTCCTTACGGTGAATGGCCAGGGCTACTTTTGGCTTTATTGCCTGTAACTTCATGACAAAGGTGTCAATAGTGTGGGGCTTTTAGGATTGTGCTTTTCTACCAAATGGCATTGTATTTCAACTTGTCTTCATAAATAAGTGTCATGAAAAAGGTGCATGAAGTACATCTAAATATTTGCATTAGAGTTGAATTGTTTGATTTCCTTCAGCGCTTGGTCAGCATTGAACAGTCCTGTTCATATAACAAATGGCTGTGAACAGCCACCTCTGAATCTGTGTCGTGGGGGCGTTGAAGCTGGTGTTGGAAGGAAAATAACTGCAAAAATCCAGACTGAATTGTGTAAGAAACAGACCCCATCAGGAAGAATGTCTGGCCTGATGAAGCATGTAAAATTTATTTTTTTTTTTGCATTAAAGGGCATCTTTCTGCCTTGTAGGATCCATGGCATCTCTGTCTGAGACTTAAGCACAGTCTGCTCGTGTGATAGCTCTGTGTTTTGGTCGGTGTGCCCTCCTTCCTTGTAGGTGAAAATTTCACTCCTCATTAATATTCAACTGGTTTTAATTATTTCACTTGTTCACCTCTCTCTGTAGATGCAGGCAGTCTGTCTGCTGGAGAATAATTCTCTTTCCTAGAGGTTTTGATCAAAATACCAGAAATAATTAAAAGGTGAATCGTTTAGTCCCCATGTGAAGAAGTATCTACTTATAGGAAAACCTCAGTTTATTTTTAACTTTTTTTTATAGTAGCATGTCATCTAGATGTAACATCTTAATAGCTGAAGGAAATAGCTGGCTGCTGGTGAGATTTAATGGTCTAGGTCCATTTGAACAGTTCCAAAGGAGAGGAAATATTAGCTATTTATATATTTTAAATATCTTACAAGTGGAATGTTTCCTTTCTGTTTACAGTGGAATAAAAAATTATTTTGAGTGGTAGAGCAGGCAAGGAAATACCAGAGAGCAGAACTAATACTGGTTTATTATTTCCTAGTTTTGTTGTCAGACTACTAAGAAGGCTGATACAATTCTTGTTTAGCAACAGGGTGACAGGGCCTCTACAGTTTACTTAGTAGAATAAATCAATAAAAGCACAGATTATTAATGCATTTTTTCGAATTCATGACGGAGACATTGCATGGTAGTTCTAATAATAGCTTGGACTG
The DNA here is from genome assembly GCA_013399875.1 of Gymnorhina tibicen. Taxonomy (NCBI): domain Eukaryota; kingdom Metazoa; phylum Chordata; class Aves; order Passeriformes; family Artamidae; genus Gymnorhina; species Gymnorhina tibicen. The sequence continues at coordinate 2,741,385 of VXAZ01006886.1, forward strand.
TTAAAAAGCCAGGCCTTTAGGCTGTAGTTTTGCCTACATTTTTTGAAATGATCTTAAGAGCTGTCAAGTGGCCAGCCAGCCCTGGGGCTGTGAGAAACTGCCACTCTACCACTGCTCTTGCTTCTCTCTGCACCCTCACCGTGCTGGCACAAGCACTGGTGCAGCGTTATGGAAACAGCCTGTGCTAAAATGACATCTTTATTCTGGGCTATGGTTCACCTCTTTCTCCTCCTTTCCCATTCACTCTGACTGTCCAGTCCTCCTTCTTCCCTTGTGCCCCCTCCATTCACCTTTTTTGTTAAGCTTGGTTTTGTTTGTTTGTTTAAAATATCCATGTGAGCATGCCATCATTTAAATGTTCAGTCTGTTCTTGGGACTCAACATACCCTAACATTTCATGCTAGCCTCCTTGTCGTGTAAAGTGTCTGCCGTGCTCTGCAGTGCCAAAGGGAGTTATCCGGGTTGTGAACTCACCAGCTCTAATCTTTTCCCAAATCTTTGGTCTCACCTTTCTGTCCTGGAGCGCACTATACTGAATGTGCTGCCCCTCGTGTCAGGGCCCGCTCTGCCTGCTGCTATTGAAAATTTTCCAAAATATCTAAGGGAGCTGTTTAGAAATGCTTTGAAAGGTGGATCTACCAGATGTTTTCTCACAGCCCAGTTGATATAGAATACTGAGTAACTGGCCTGGGCTTTTTTTCCTTTGAGCTTTTCTCCTTCTTGTCCCCCTGACTCTGTTGGTCAAGGTGTCAAATGAACTCATATGACAGTGCTTTTCTAATCTGCTGTTTTCTTCCATTCCTTTATATTCCCTCCCTTCTCAACCATGCAGAACTGCATTCCAGCGAGCTGAAAGGGAATGTTTTCTCATAGTGTCCCCAGCTTCAGTGGGACCCAGTGACTGGATGCTTCTAAAGACAATTTCACACGGTAATACTGAAATGTGAAAGGAGTTTTTCTTCTCCCTGCAACTCCCTTTACTTGCACCGTTCAAAAGGACGGCCTGAAACTCTTTATTTATATTTTAATGTATCTCCACAGTGATTTCAAGGTAGAGCAGAGGATGGCTGTGAATCAGCTGTGAGAAGCTGATATGTTACTGTTTTGTGTTCGTTGTGAATTATGTGCTTCCTGTGCATTGTCGGAAGTCTGTCAGGAGCCTGGGACTTAAGTTTTATTCACTTGTTCAGTTCATCATGAATATTCTTTGGAGGGAGCAGCAAATGTGTGTGTGTGCCTGAGTATAAAGTAACAGGAAATAAGATTTTCCTTCTATCCTCCTCGTTCAAGCCAAATCTGTAAGTCTTCTGAGTCTGGAATACCATTTTAGTAGTGTTGTTTTCTGCATGTAGACTTTTTTCCCAGGAAAAAAATTCTGAAGACAATCTCATTCAGAGCTAGTTTTAAAACTGTGCTTTCATTGAATTTTAGAATAATTTTCGTAAAAAAGGGATGACTAGAGGTAATCTAACCTAACCATCTGTTCAAATGAAGTTATTTAAGATTAAATTAAATTTTAATTTGAAACCAGCTAACATGTCTGCATTTTTTTTCATATCTCTAAGTCCTGTGTAAGTCAATTGCAAATTCAAGTACTCAGCATTTCTTGGAAACTGGGCCACTTTTATTTAGAGGCATTAATATCTAAGTAGAAACTGCATTCATTGTGGGTTTAAAATCCTGACTTCAGTTTTTAAAACTTGGTGCATAAGGCTATGGGTACACCAGAGGAATAAACCTACAGGAGATGAACAGTCAAAATAATCTGGGACAAAAAACCCTAATGAAATTATCTTTGTTTGTGGAAAATTAGCTGTATTTTGTGAGGAGAAGGAGAGAATCTAGACTTGATGGCTGAGAGACCACTCTTGGTACCAGTGTGAGCACTGAGGGGGACTGAGGCCTTTGAAAAAGGCCTTTCATATTTTCTATACACAGATATTTTTAGAAAACTAAATGGTGATATTTTTATTCTGATTTTTGGAGGAACCCTGACTAAATGGACATTTAATTTTCCATTCCATAGGGCCAGCTCATGTGGCAGTTGAACTAAACCGCTGGGAAATATTTATAGTACCACATGATCTTTAAAAATAACTTTCCAGGCTACTTTGTAGATGTCTTGAATTCTTAAAATCTTTGCTTTTGTAGCTGGATAGCCATGACATTTGTGGAGTGGAAAGATCTCAGCTTTGATGATTTAGGCATTTGTATTTATCATCAAGCTGATCGTATTTTATTTTTAGATTTGGAAGCAGTTTGGATGGAAATTCACCTATGCAGCTGTAGAGGGCCAGAACCTTAAGCGGGTTCACTCTTTAGGGCTGAATAAGAACTCCCGTGGCACGGTCTGCGGTGGTTTCCATGGTCTGCAGTGGCACACACGGGAGTTGTCAGTGCACTGGGTGCTGGTTTTAAGAGGGTCACTGTCGGTCCTGTGTGACCTGGGAGGGGTGAACAGAAAATACAGTTCTTAGTAGCACCCGCACTACTTGGCGTGGGTGGTGCTTGCTCTTGTCACGCGAAACCTTCAAACCAAACCTCGGCCGCAATTCCTCATTAGCCCCCATGTCCCCCCCGATGTCCCCCCCGATGTCCCCTGTGCCCGCTGCCGGGGGCGAGGGCCGGGTTCCCACCGCGCTGTGCCTGCTGCTCCCAGAGAGAGGCCGCTCCCTGCGCCCCTGGAAAACCGGGCACGTTTGTTGGAGGTGCTGTCCCTTTGTGCGGCTGTGGCCGGAGCGGGAGGCGACAGCCAGGAAGGGGAAAAGCTGAACAGTGCTGCTCTGGCTGTGGGCTGCCCTCAGAGGGAGCTGCTGGTGGGGAGAAACGGGAGCGATGAGGGCACGGAACGGGAGCGATGAGGGCGCGGAACGGGAGCAATGAGGGCACGGAACGGGGCTGATGAGGAGGTGGAACAGGAGCCATGAGGAGATGGAACGGGGCTGATGAGGAGATGGAACAGGAGCGATGAGAGGATGGAACAGGACTGATGAGGGGAGATGGTCGAGCTGGTGCCCAAAGTGCCCCTGTCACAGCCTGTGGCAGTCCCGGGCAGCTCTCGGACACTGCCCTGGGCTGCGGAACAGCTCCCGGGAATCTGGTACNTGATGGGGAGGGGGAGCAGGAGCGGATGAGGGGATGGAACGGAGCTGATGAGGGGATGGAACAGGAGCGATGAGGGGATGGAACGGGAGCCATGAGGAGGTGGAACTGGAGCCATGAGGGGACGGAATGGGGCTGATGAGGGGATGGAACAGGAGCGATGAGGAGGTGGAACGGGGCTGATGAGGAGATGGAACGGGGCTGATGAGGAGATGGAACAGGAGCGATGAGAGGATGGAACAGGACTGATGAGGGGAGATGGTCGAGCTGGTGCCCAAAGTGCCCCTGTCACAGCCTGTGGCAGTCCCGGGCAGCTCTCGGACACTGCCCTGGGCTGCGGAACAGCTCCCGGGAATCTGGTACGGATTGAGGAACAGAAGAGGATGTAGTTCTGCAGAGCCATGAACTGGCACTGATCTAATGCATAAATTTGTCTTACATGTCTTCAGAAGAAATCAGACTTTTTCAATTTGTTTTTAAAACTTTTTTCTAAAGGCCTTCTAAGTTCCATCTTTCTACTAGGTTTTTTTTCCCTTGTTTGTTCTCAAATATTTCATTTATAGCTTGCTCATCTTTTTATAGTACTAGATGTTTACGTAGTTAGACAAACGATTACAATGATTGTGTTGTGTAAGTGCTTAGTGTTTCTCCTGCTTAGACTACGTGATAGGCCGCTGCTGTTTCCTAGAAAATGACTGTGGTCAGATTGTCATCTCATCTGTTCTGGACAGTAAGATACTGTTCAAACACTGTTCTTGTGTGTCTGGATGGGGTAGCCCTTTTCACTACTGCAAGACTGTTTGGTTTTTTTTTTGCTTGGCCCCTTGACTGCCACATGACAGAGCAAGCAGTAGATAAAGAGCTGTATTGATCACAGGGATGGCTGTCTTGGATGTGGTGCTCAACAGGCATAACAACTTATTACATAAAGCAAAAATCTGGATAAGCAGAGTGCCCTTAGTTTTTGCATATCCAAAACAAGTTAGCTTCTGATATTCGTCCTTTATGTAAATATTCATGGGTTTAGTGAAAAGTAAATCCAGCTTTATATTTAACTTGAAGAGCTGTAGATATTTATGTGCCCTTAAAATGCACCTGTGTTTAGAAGAGGTGATATAAAAGAAACTTATTTCTTAAGGAAAATTACTTTTTAATATATAAATAATCCTCCCCTCCAACTTTTTGCCATCTGTTTGGGATGATAGCATACTGATTTCATCCTCAGAGAACTGACCACATTTCAGGGGTGGGTGACATCATTTCGGATGTAAGATAGCTCTTCTAAAGATGTTTCCAAAGACAAGGTTTTCTTGGTGCTCAGGAGAATAAATGCTATGAGAGATAACAGGACATCAAAATTTTCCTCTAATACTGCATTATATGTATGTTTATAATTTCCATCTTCTTTGCAGCTACTTTTACTTGTGTTTTATTAGTATTCTTCTGGATTATAGTTCAAGATAAAACATTGACTGTTGTATTGAATTGGATTTTATGTTGATGTTCTTTTAACAACAGAAAAACAGACCTCAAAGGATGAGTGATAGGGGATTTGTGGTGAGTTCACAAGTAAAGGATTTAATGACAGCATGGGTTTTCATAATTGCTGCATTCTTCAAAAAGTTGGTTTTAGAAGAACTTATCTGGCACAGATAAATGCTGAGTGTTGATGACAATTCAAGTGGATTTGGTACCTTTTAATGTCTAAGTCTTTTGCTGATATAATAAACTATTTTCAAAGGAGAGTTCATTGCATTGTTACTCCATGTCTCATTGTTTGCAGTGCTCCAGACAGGCTCTCTCTGAGCATGTTTTCAGGCAGTTCTTAATTTCATGATAAGCTTACAACCTCTCTCCCACGCTTATCCTTTGTATCTTCTTGGTTGGCATTGTTTTATGTCAGATATTTGCACCTCCTGGATTCAACTCCTGTACATGTGCAAGTTAATTACCCAACACGTGTAAAACTGATTTCACCAGCTCTTGCTGCAGTGGTGTGAAGCCTTTGCAGCTGGGTGGTCCTGGGCGCTCAGTGATGTCCTGAAGCAGTCACAATGAATTTGAGCTTGGCACAAGGTAGTCTTGCCTGCCTTCAGGAAAATGGGTGTGTGGTTTAGTAAGAGAACACAGCCCCAGCCTGTAACCACAGCTTCTGAAATCCTACTGATCCTTTAGTGTACAGAGTAAGTCTGTAACTCCTGGGGATGTTCTGAATGCCTTGTTAACTGGTACTGTGCAATGTTCCAGGGCTTCTGCTGGTGGCCAACACTTGCTGGAAGTGTTGCCTACATTTTTTTGTTTCCAAACTAGTTTTGCACCTGCTCTGTATAGCCCAGGCTGTATGATTCTAGTTCTGTTTTGGTTGAGAGGAAAATATGAGTGGGCTGCAATTGACATAAAAATATGAGTAGCTTACTTTTGACTGTCATCTGTCTTGAAACTATTCTAGAAATCAATGAAGAAGCAGCCTGCTTCTGGTAGCCCTTTTTTTATTTTGTTTGTTCTTCCCTTTTTTTCCTTCCCAAGTGGTCCTGTTGGTTAAATGATGAGATGTACTTCTGTTGGGAGGCAAGGAGAAAGCTATAAGGTCTCTTGGCTTCTGGAATAAGGCTGTTAGCACCAGAGCAAATTCTTCTGTCTGCCTAGAGATGGCAGGTCCTTTAAAAACCAAAACAGCAACACCCAATTGAGAAATCTTGTTGTAGGGCTTCTTCTTTGTGTACATTATATAAATAAATACCAAGATAAGTGATAAATTTTCTTGTTCTGCAGACATTCTACTCATCTGTGTTACATTTCTTTCCATTATTGTAAGCAGCTCTGGCAGAACTGCTGGTATGTTAAAATAAAAATTCATTAAGAGAGCGAGTGTGTGGGCACACACACATATATATGAATCTGAAATTTACAAGTTAAAGCTTAGAGAAAATTTACACTTTACATAGGAAGGTTTGAATGCTGTCTGTCAGTACTGCCTTACTTAGAAAAGCATTTTGTATTGGGCTTTGCTGCTGTGAAATTCGAAGTCATTGATCAGACACTTGAGTAGCCAAGGTTAAGTGTTGGTTTAATTACTTCCTTCTTTTGTATGTGAAGTTGTTGTTACTGTGACAGTGGGCAGGAATAGCTATGAGGTTAACAGCCTGAAATAGCTTTTTATTATTATTTTAATTGTTGGTTTCTTCCTTTAGCTGGAAGTTGTTTAAAATGTCTCTGGTGCTGTTGCTCCCCATCCAGATGGCTTTTTGCCTTTGTTTCAGTTCCTAGATGTGATATTGTTAGTTAGTCACCGGTGCCACCACACATGTCACAGTTGGGGCCGTGACTCATCCCCAGAGCTGCTGTGGGTTGCCAATCTTGTGTTTCTCAGGATAAAAACTGGTCCTCTCTTGGCCCCTGTGATGTCAGCTCTTGGGGCAGAAACAGGGTGCTGGCTGCAAAACACACTGACCTGCTTCCTTGAGGAAGGAAATATTAAGTAAGTGCCTGAAAGCAAGAATAGCTCCTCAGCATGCTCAGATTGGCGAGATGGCTTCTCTTCCCTTTTTAATTGAAAATGCAAATGGAGTTTTAAAAATTCTTGTGTCTGTGTTGGAAATCTGTAATTATAAACAAGTATCTTAGAAGAACTTTATAACTCTCTGTGTTGTGGTGTCTGGAGCAGCATTTTTAAGTCTTGTTTCTTTGAACATTTTAAACTCTTGTTGATGCACTAAAGTGCATTTCAACAACTGCAACTGTGAAAAACATCTGAAAGAGGATGAAAATAGAAAAGATATGCTGAATTAAAGCAGGAATGAACTATATACAAAATAACTACATAAAACAGATTTCCTTGTTGGTGTACCTGTCCAAGTAATCCTTTGTAAGGGAAATACCTCTTTATTTTACCCTCATAACCACACAAAATAACTGAAAACATGTGCATCCAAGTATGAAAAATGTATAGTAGTATTATTTATTGCTGATTACTAATTTCAGTTACAAGAGAATTGCAGCCAGGATTTTATGGGTACAAATAACTGATGGAGGAAAACAAATAGTATCCCATTAAAATAGTAGCTCATTGAAAATATACTGAGTGGTAATGAGGAATTGTCTAGATTTGTTTTTTGTGTAGATGCTGCGTTATTCCAATAATGTGGTGTGTGCTGGGTGTAATGATGGGGTAACATTTTATTTCTTTCCTTTAGACAGCTTAGAGCTCACACACCATGCTGAACTTCACACATCCAATGATGAATGGATGGATTTGTAAACTGTGGTAATTCATATAAAATACCTTCATATCTGATTTGTTATTTTTACCACACCCCCACCTCCAATTCTTTTTGTTTTAATTCAATCTGGTCAGTGTAGTGGACTTTCTTGGAGGAAAATGTGGACATAATGGTGGTGGTAAAACTATTATTTGATAGTGATGATGGTAGGAGCTCTCTAATTGTTGCTTCTGTAGAGGAAAAGTGTTTTTCCTCTATATGTATTTATGCTTTCTGAAATTTAGAGGTGCTTCATTTGGCATTAATGAAAACTCTGCTGTATTTTTATCTAGTACAAGAAAGATACGAAGTGATCCGTGTATTAGTGTGGTTACAAGATGTGTTGGCAGCTTGTGCTGGTCCTCATGGCTTTGCTAAGGCCGAATGGAAAGGTGTTGGAATGATTTGGGTCTTGTTACTCAGTGTATTTACGTGGCAGTTAGAGGTGGGCCTGGAGTGTGTTGTCAAATACCTGAGGCAGCTTTGAACTGGCAAGTTGATTTTTGTGCTGCTAGCATCATCTATTATCCATTGTAGGGAAGGGAATTTCCAATTAAAATATTGGAAGGCTTTAAGTGGAGTTGCACATTCTGACATACTCTGTTACAAATGGATTTCCCACATCTCGTGCTGTCCAACAGTAATTCAAAAGATGTAGGGGTAACTTGTCTATTAAAGTGCTTTACAGTAGTGTTTTACAATGCTTCCCATCCCTTTGTCAGCTGAAGAGTATTGTCTGGGTGAGGAGGAAGGTAAATGATTAAGTGAGCCGTGGCTGAAGGGAAAACTCAGCTCTAGAGAGTGGTAATCAAAAAAGAAGATGTGGAAGGTCACAAAAACTGGTGGTAGCATTAAGAGCAAATAAAAGTGTCCTGAAATACAGAGGACAAGCAGTCAGGAAGCCAGTGTAGTGAGCTGGGGGGATCACAGGCAGGGTGTCCTCCTGCCCTGCAGTGGGTGGAGTTCATAGAGGATGATTGTTCTCTAAGGATGAAAACAAATTGAGATAAGTGTCTTTAGAGGAAAATGTCACTTTCTAGTAGAGTTGAAATTTTTCCTGCTATTAATAGAGACTTTCAGGTTGAATATGGCACTGGCCACATTTGTGAACAACTGAAAGGAAATTTGCAAAAAATAAAATAATGAAACTGATCATGAGTTTTCATATGAAATATTGTCATGCTTCATCCAGGAAGTTTGCTTTGGTTGTGTTTTACACAGGTAAAGTTTTTTAGAGAGAACTTGAAATGAATTTCCAACTTTGTTTCAGCTAACCTCTAACTAGTTTTTTCTCTTATTACTTAGTTTTAATGATATAAACATCTCAACAATAGTGTTTTGCCAGGCAAATACTTTTATTATATTAAATAACATTAATGAGTAAAACTATGCTTATGTGTTTGCAATACTGGCATTTGAGACCCCAGAGTTGTAAACTGAGCTGTACAAAGCAGGCTTATGTAAACTTTCCAAAGACTTTAAAATGTGTGTCTAATTATAGAAGGTTAAGTATACTGAATTTTAGGGTTTTTTTTCCCCTAAGGCCATGTGGTTATGATATTATTGAGATTCCATAATGCCTCCTGCCGTGACAGACAGCCTTGACATCTGGGCAGTGGATTCACAGATTGGTGCTGATGGCTCAATATCTGTGGACTTCCTGTTGCCCACTGGAATCTACATCAACCTGGATGTCCCTCGAGATGCCACCATATCTCAGATTAAACAGGTAATACCAAATGGGCAGTTAACTTATGTTTGGAATGAGGGCTGTTTCTGATTTTGACATGCCCTCTGGCAAATCAAGTAATGAATTTTAGCAGGCATAAAAATAAGGTACTGAAGGCACGCGCCCAGCAGATTGACTGGTAAAGAATTGTGTCTGTGTGGGGGTTAGCACTGGGTTTGGGCACATGGCAAGGTGTGGAAAGTGGCTTCTTGCTGATAGTTACAGTTCAGCAGGGATTATTCTGATAGTTCTATATTAATACCGTATTGCTACTCTAAACCTTTTTCTAACACATGGGTAATCCATTGTTTGCTGACCTAACATTTCTCTGATTAGTGTGTCTGATTAGATTTTTAGTACAGAAGTCACAGATTGGGCTCCTGCTTCTGTTGACTGACACCAAAGATAATTGCTTTAAAACCTATGTCTGCCACTTCCTAAAGGTTTTGTACAAATTGGAACATCACTTAAAATGTGAGGGAATATCCAAATCAAAGGAAGGGGAGAATGAAAGGAAGTGACCACAGACACTAAAAAAACATCTACTGACCTTTGATCAGATAATGGCCATGTGAGGACATTTGGAAAAATTACTGAGGAATTTATACCGAGTAACATAATAAGTGAATTCAAGTGATAAAGAGTTTTAAAAAGAAATGTGTAAGTGACAGCAATAAGGGACTTGAACTAAGCTGTCTGGTTTTCTCGGTGCTTGTGGCACATGGAAACTTAACATGCCATAAACAGGTACTGTTGATATTCAGCTGTTTTCCAAAGAAAAGGAATGCTCATCCTGACTACAGAGGTCTGTCCTGAAAATCACTCAAGATAGAGACTAAAAGTGAGACAAAGTAAACATATAATGATACGTACTGATAAAAATTCACCAAGTTGTTTGACATGTTTCTTTTATATTTTTTGGGAACATAAATGGAAATGAATGTTACCTTCAGTGCCTTAAGATATGTCCCTGTTTTCTGTGGTTTTTTTTCATTTATTTCTTTGTTTTCATTGCAGCTGTTATGGAAGCAGGCCCATTCCTATCCACTCTTTCATCTCCTCATGGAGATTGACTCTTACATGTTCTCATGTGTGAATCAGACTGCTGTACATGAAGAATTAGAGGATGAAACACGGAGACTTTGTGATGTTAGACCCTTTCTTCCGGTCCTTAAACTAGTGACAAGGAACTGTGATCCAGGAGAGAAGTTGGATTCCAAAATAGGTGTCCTTATAGGCAAAGGTAATTCCATTTAATTTTTTTTAAAAATAAGGTTAAACTTTGTTGTTTATGAGGGTCTTAATTGGGCAGGTAGAAGTGGATTTAAAAAAAAAACATATTAAAAATTCAGTATTTCCCTTTGTCAAACAAATACTGATATAGTTGGAAAGAATTTAAATACTCAAGATGAAACATATGAAAGTTGTTTAAAGCTACTTTCTGTATTGCATTTCAGCATTGTGTTGTATTATTACATCAATCAAGAGCAAATTTTATTTTGTAGATGAGGAGAAAAGATGTTATTATTTTTATTGTTATTACTAAGTGAAGAAAAGCATAATCCTTGAACAGTGTTATCATAAATAACCTACCAGCAAACTGGATACTCAGAAGGAACTGGAAATTATTATGATTTCATTATATGTGGTATCTGAGTTGGTTAACAATGATTCTTGTTTTTGCTGTCAATTGTGATGCTGATTTTCATCAAACAATGAAAAGCTATTTTTAAAGGTTTCACAGTAACTTATTCTTGATGTTATTTCAGAATTTTCAGCTTTTAAATCTACTCTGCTTGGTTATACAATCAAGATTGACAGGGTCATATGAGGTCATACCTCTTGTTTTAAAACAATGAGCCATTGTTAGGTCTCTTAGAAAGACTGCAGGTTTTGTTTAGATTTCAGGAGTACACTGTCTGCCTATTTGTCAGAGCTGACAATGGGAACAGTTGGTCAGTTTAACCATTCAGACATATCCTGACAGATTCGGAGAGATTCACACTCCGATTGAATATTTGGCTTATTAGAGCTGTGTGAGACCCTGCCTTGTGCAGCCCCTGTTCTGTACCTTAGCAGGGAAAAAAATGTGTTCCTGTCTGAGCTTCTAAACTTAGTGCTTTATTCTCAAAAGGTGCTTGGTGCTTTGTGTGATTTGGACAATGTCCTTCAAAGTTCAGGAGTAAAGTTAAAGACACTTGCAGGTTCTACAAGTCCTGAAGTACCAAAAAGTCACAGCTTTCCATTGTATCATAGAAACATGGGATGGTTTGGGTTGAAAGGGACCTTTTAAAGGTCATCTCGTTCTATCCCCCTGCTGTGAGCCAGGGACGTGTTCAACTAGACCAGTTGCTCAGAGCCCCCTCCAATCTGACCTTGAACATATCCAGGATGGGGCATCCACCACCTCTCTGGGCAACTGGTGTCAGTGCCTCACCACCCTCCTTGTAAAAAATTTCTTCTTTGCCTCTGATCTAAATTTACCCTCTTTTAATTTAAAAATTCCCCAGAGCTTGCTCTTCTCCAGGCTGAACAACCCCAGCTCTCTCAGCCTGTCTCCATTGCAGAGGTGCTCCAGCCCTCTGAGCCTCTTTGTGGCCTCCTCTGGACTCTCTCCAGAAGGTCCCTGTCCCCCTTACGTTGAGGACCCCAGTTCTGGGTGCAGCACTGCAGGTGGGGTCTCACCAGAGCAGGACAGAATCCCCTCCCCTGCCCACCTGCCCTCACTGCTTGTGATGCAGCCCAGGACACATTTGGCTTTCTGGGCTCTGAGTGTTCATGGCCAGGTCATGTCCAGCTCATCCACCAGCACCCCCAAATCCTTTTGGGCAGGGTTGCTGCCCATCTGCTCATCCCCCAGCCCGTGTTGATACTGAGGGTTACCCTGACCCAGGTGTGGGACCTTGCATTTGGTCTTGCTGAACCTCAGAGGGATTCCCATGTGCCCACTTGAGCTTGTGCAGGTTCCTCTGGATGGCATCCTAAACTTTGGGTGTGTCAGCACACCACTCAGCTTGGCCTCATCTGCAAATCTGCTGAGGGTGCCCTCAATCCCTCTGTCTATGTCATTAATGAAGCTATTGAATAACTCTGGTCCCAATACACCCTGAGGGGCACTGCTTGTCCCTTGTGTCCATCGGGACTCTGAGACGTTGACCGTGACCCTCTGGATGCGGCCACCCAACCAATTTCACACCCATTGAACAGTCCACCACTGAATACATCTCCTTCCAATTTGGAGAGAAGGACATTATGGGGCCCATGTCCAAGGCCTTACAGAAGTCCACGTAGGTGATATCCACAGCCATTCGCTTGTCCACTGATGTAGCCCCTCAATCACAGAAGGCCACCAGGTTGGTCAGGCAGGACTTGCCCTGTGTATTCTTTCTTTACATGTTTTGGAAAAGGAACTTTACTGGTCTTGTATTGGAAATTTCAGTCATGTCATTTTGACTTGAGTAGAAGATTTTCTTTTTTGACTTTGAAACACAGTTAAAAAGGATGATGTCATCTTTCTGGGGGATTAAAAAAACCCCATAGCTTGCAAGCACTTTTGCTCTGTGGTCTTTATGATGCATTTACTGTGCTTTTTTTTAATTTGCTCTTGTGAGGAGAGACTTAAAACTTTCCAAACTACCTTGAACTCAGGGTAAGGTTGTATTTTCCACTCCATGGTACCTAAGAGATACACTGGTTCTTGGTGTTTAAAATAAACACTCGTGCCAGGTTGCATGAGAGTTGCGCAAGTAACTTTGGAAGTTCACTGATGTACAGGACAATGTAGAACCCAGCTCAACTTTGAGCACCCGTTTTGGATGGGATGTCTGAAGGAAAGCACCTATGTCACCTTAACTTAAAGGTAATAACGGTTTAAATGGAATACATGGGCCCCATGTATCATTTTGCTTCCCTGAATTCTTTCAGGTCTCTGTGAGTTCGATGCCTTACAAGATCCTGAAGTGAATGACTTCCGAGCGAAAATGCGGAGGATCAGTGAGGAAAAGATTCAGTCACTTGTGGGTCTCTCCTGGATGGACTGGCTGAAGCACACTTACCCACCAGAGCAGGAACCTGTTATCCCAGAGAGCTTCCAAGATAAGCTCTATAGTGGAAACCTTGTAGTGGCTGTTCATTTTGATAACTGCCAGGTAGGAATGTTGTTCATTGTGTTTCATGAGCTGTTCCTGATCCAGGTGTGAATTAGCATGGGATTGCTCAAGGATATAAATGAAATAGAACACTTACATGATGGTGTTTGCAGTCTTTCACCAGGATCCCTGACTCTTGGAAGAAAGTGAGAATGTGAGCCTACAGTTCAGAACTGAACTTCTAAAGTCTAATTATGGTTCAGCTTCTAAAGGCAAAATGTACAACTTGTATCTTCTATCTTATTTCATGTTTGTTTAAGTGTAAAACATGATTCAAAGTTGTCAGGACTTTTTTTGGCCTACTGTTCTTGTGTTGCTTCACTTACATTCAGTTTTAGGCTCAGTTCATCAGAGATTGCTGGTAATTGGGAGGCACCATATTCAACACACTTTTCTCTGTATGTGACTCACTGAACATCTTTGGGGTTGATCTGCTAATCAGATTGAGAAATAATTTTTCAAAAAGGAAGAATTAGTATTCCCTTAACTAGAAATGCACATAGAAAACTAAAACACCGAGACTTAGAATTAGCTTTCTGTTTAGGTTAGCAAAACCATAGTTTATTTTTAAAATAAAAGCCCCTCTAGTTTCTACCAGGAAAACCTGAAGTGTTTTAGGATGAGTTTTTATGATGTTGAAGTTGCTGTGACTCTGCTTGAGTCCAGTATTCCCATTACCATTTTTTGCACTCTGTTCTTTTGGATAACTGTGAATGATCAGCATTGGAAACCTTAAAAATCTTACAAGTGTGTAAATATATCAGGCTAGGTTTGGTGTCCATTTTGACCCAGGTGCACGATGCTGATTTTCTAATGATTCAGATGATTTTAGTTACAAAGCTGAATTATTTCTGGTACTATCCTTTTAAACTTTAAAGGTTTAAAATGGTACGCACATCTGCCTCTGGAAACACTGAATGTAGAGGTGAAAGCTAAATTTGGTCACCAGTAATACCAGCTGACATTGGATGCATAGGTGCTTTGTGACAAAACCTTCTCCAGTCCTCTTCAGCTTAACAGAGAACTTGGAGTTGTCCAGGAGTGAGATTGTCTGTGTGTTTGTCAGCTCTTGATTAAATACTGCATCTATATGCATATGCTGACAGTACAAAAGCGGTGCAAAAGTTCATGCTGGTGCAGAATGTATTTGCCTGCCACTATAATAGCTTAGGCTGCTGACATTTCAAATGTTTCAAATGCTTCTGCTGCCAGCTCTGACCTTCAGAGCTATTAACAGTTCACATCTGAGCTGCTTTTTAGAGCAGTAAACTCTGTTCCAGACTTTACTACTTGCACTGAGTACTGGAGTCATCCCAGGAGAATTAAATAGGAAGGTGTGGGGGCTGTTCTGTCAATTCTTTCAGCTGCAAGATTGAGAGAAAGAAATATTACAGTACTTTTTGTCTGGAAGGTGTGGGTGAGCTATAAGGGCTACATGGTTGTCTCTGGAGCAGGAGAGACTGATCCCCATCTCTGTGACATGTCTGTTAAGACCTACATTTGGGAAACAAGGCAGCTGTCAGAGAGCACCAGCTTCCTGGGAAGAAAAAGTGTTATTCCCTCTCTACCGCTACCAGTTGTGGCAGGAGAAGAAAGCCTTCACACTATGGCAGTTTTCTGAAAGGGGGAAGCTGTTGTGAACCAGGCAGAAACTGAGAAAATACAGAATTAATTTAGTGTGACTGCAGGGTTTACTTGTTCCATCGGGGCAGCTTGGCTTCTCACCAGTCTGTATAAATAAAGCATAAGTCAAAAGAATGTAAGCAGACAACACTCCACATTTCTCAGTAACTGGGTTTAGGGTGCTCACATCTTCACAATTGGGTGTGTAAATAAAAAATAATAAAACTTAAAAAAAAATAAAACAATGAAACCACAGGACCTCCTGAATCAACCTTTGCAAATAAACCTGTGCAAAGCATAATGTGGTAGATGAAGGGAGATGAAAGATTTCACACAAGATCTTTTACTTTAGGAACTTGAAATTAATTTAAACTTTCTTTTTAATTTACAAAAGAGTAACTTCTTACCTTTATCTTTTTAGAACACACTAAAATTAGAGATACTTTGGAAATAGGTTGATAGCCTCTAAGGGTTTTGATTTAAACATTTCTTTAAAAATGCAGTCTTTCCATGTTGTGTTCAGAATGCTACAGGTGTTGGCTGCTGCTCCTGTCTTCTGCTCTCCTCCCACTGTGGTGGTTGTTTTCTACATAAATCACATTCACAGTTTCTTCTACTTTCTTACTTGAAGCTTTTTCTTCTGAGTTCAGTGATACTTAGGAAGAGGATAACTTGCTAGTGGCCAGAAAGGTGAAAAATTAACACATCTAGTGCTGATAAATACTTTGAAATGTATCATGATTTATTGTCTCCCTCATTCAACGTTCCAAAATACAACCTTCTAGATCGATGTGTTGCTCTAGAAGTCTTTAAATCACTGCTAAATCCAATAAAGGCCTATGTTTTTAAACGTACTTCTGATAATATAAAAGTTTGGGAAGTAACATCTTACGGCTTTTAGGGTGTCTATTATTTCAATTGCCCTAAAGATACAGACTTTAACTGTTAAAATAGTCTGGATTTCACAGTTGTTATTTCTACCTGTTTTATTATGCGTGCTACAATTGTAGCCTTGCGTGTCTGACTATGACAGGTTTGACCTTCAGTATTCCTGTTTGTGTTTCGTCAGGATGTATTTAGTTTCCAGGTGTCTCCTAACATGAATCCCATCAAGCTGAATGAGCTGGCAATCCGAAAACGTTTGACTATCCATGGAAAAGAAGATGAGGAAGTTGATCCTGCTGACTATGTGCTGCAAGTTAGTGGAAGGCTAGAATATGTCTTTGGTGATCACCCATTAATTCAGTTCCAGGTACATAAAGTTTTTTGGAACTTGGTGTAACAATTCTCTACTGCCTTGGCCAAAGGTGCTTCTTCCCATCCCTCCCATCCCATTACTGAGCAGTGACATCTCCTCATGTCTGCAGCCCTCTGCAGCTGTAAAACACACGTGCACCATTCCCTTTGTATCTCTGTAAGGAGTTGTTTGTTTCTTTGGTTTGAAAGTTGCTGCAGAAATAGTCTGCTGGCTGGTAACGACTGTTTTCCGTGGGCTTTCAGTATATCCGCAACTGTGTGATGAACAGGACCCTTCCCCAGCTGACCCTGGTGGAGTGTTGCACCATAAAGAAGATGTGTGAGCAGGAGATGATTGCCATAGAAGCTGCCATAAACCGAAAATCCTCCAACCTTCCTCTTCCTCTGCCACCAAAAAAAACAAGAGCAACCACTGTAAGTTCATGGGGAGAATGTCTGATACCCAAAGGGAACAATGACTTGTGGAATATAAATCACAGTGCCCGGGATTTGTGCTGTGACCGCTGTATTTCAGTGTAGGTCACCTGGGCCAACTCAGAGCCTCCTGTTGCTTGGGAGATTTACCTCAGAAACAGCAGACCTTGAGGCTTTTTGGAAAATTCTTACCTTCCCTCACCTCATCCATCCTTCTTCTCTCCTTCCTGTCCCCCCCTTCCATTGCTATCGATTCTACTTTTAATCACAACCTGGAGGAGCAGGGATAATCTGTCAGCAGCAGCTGGAGAAGTTCCTGCAGAGAACTGGATTCTCCAGCTCCACTCCCTTGGGCAGGACTGGCCAGGATCTCCTGTATTAGCCCAGACATCCTGCATGGCCTTGCCACTGCGCTGGTGGCAACTTTTGCCATAATACAGCTGACTGTCTTACAGCCTGGTGCTTCCTTTATTGCTAAGCCCGTGGCCTTACAGCACACTTATAACCTGTGTGCTGTCACTCTAAGAGATGTGGCCAGGTCTTTGCTCTATTACACACTCTGTAGCTATTCAGAATGAACAATAAATTTGAAGGGTTATTCTGAATTGTCAGCAGATAGTCCATGATGTATGTTCTCACCCCCAGCTCTCTTTCAGCTGAGGTTTTACTTTGTCTCCTCTTGTAGCTGTGATAACCAATTTATCTTTTAAGATTTCAAATTTATAATTTTTTAAATGCGTTCTTTTGGTTTGTATTTGTGACTTTTGCTTAAAATACTTAGCTTAAGAAATAGGTCTCAATGTTACAATGGTGAAGAATGGACTTGTATCTTTGTTTCTCTTCTCAGAGTGTGTGGGATATTTCCAACCCTTTCAAGATTATTCTATTAAAGGGTAATAAACTAAACACAGAAGAAAATGCCAAAGTAAGTAACTATGTCTAGTATCAGAAGACATTCTGTTGCTCATTTTAATGATTTTCAATGCTAAGTGAACTCAAAATCATACAGATTTCAGTTCAGCAAAAGTGTAATAAGCATTTTTATTTATTCCCAATTGCATTGCTAGCATTGGTCAAAATCTTGGCTTAATTGCTAAAGTATTCCTTTATTGCCTGAAGTTGGATATGTGCATTGGAACATTGCAATAATTGTGGCAGTATGACATAAGTGTTCATTGGTTTTTTTCACTTGATTTTTTAAAATATGGTCTCTGTAAAGTGCTGATAGTGGTGTGAAATGAGCTTATTTAAAATAGGCTGTCATAAACACCTGACACAAGTAAATTAAATATTAAATACTTTAAAGTGCAACATGAGTATTTTTGTAGTCCTGAATATATTCTGTATGTGTAAACTTGGACTGTGTGCTTCTATACAATCTGTCTTTTATTTTCTACACATGAGGAACACAAAGAAAGAAAGCTGGAGTATCATTTCCTGTAAAAATATACATGACTGGGCTACTGTCTGTTGTACAGACCACAAGTTGTTAACACATGGGAATTTATTGCACAGCTACTTCAATGCCTTACAAAACAGTTGCCTGTGAGGTAGAACAACATTAAACTCCTTTATTTTGTTTAGCAATCAGTAAATTGTGTAGCCAGTCATGTAGATAAGGAAGATACCCAGTTAACCATTGATACTTGCTGTTCTCATGCTTTATTCAGGATACTTGGTGCATTTTCTTTCATTCAAAACTATTGTTACAACCTCCTTGTAAATTAGCAATCCTACATTTTGCTACACAGATAAATGAGCCACAGTTACATTTTACTACCTGAGACACTGTGATTGTGGAAATGGATGGCTGCAAAACCAGATGTTTCCCTCTTCTTTGTCTAAACCATTATTTAGCTAGTTCCAATATCTTCTTAACTCTGATCTATAGACTCTTTAAGTTTTTAAAAGGAAAGATGAAAGAGGTGGTGGATTCTAGAAGCAACATAGCTATCAGGACTTTCTAAGGTGTTTTTTTCATGCTTAGAAAAGTGACTTTTGGTTAATTTCAGTATGCTTTTAAGGGACGAACAATCTAAGTATTTTCTAAGCTTGAGAAGAAACAGGAAAAATGGGCAGTTCTTTTGTATTGGCACCTGTGGGCACCATCTCAGTGTTATTTAGTATTTTGAGTGCTTTTTAGTCTTGAAAAATTCAAAGTCCTGTGGGTAACCTAGAACAAGAATGAATGTAGTGACCCTGCAAATCTGTGCATGTTTCCCTGCATTGTCTGCCTACAGTGTTACAAAATTGTCACTGTTGAGAATGTGTTTGTTTTCCAGTCCTGATTCTAAGGCTGTTTAATTCACTGCCATTGTTCCTTTAGCCCCACTGTGCTTTGGATCAAGCCAATATTCATCCATTTTTGCTGAAACCACCACCAAGGTTCACAAATGCAGTGTTTGTGGTGGGGAACAAAACATTTGTCAGCTGGGTAGCACTGCCCCAGTGTGAGCTGGGTTGGGAACATTCACCTAGGATACAAGTGACCTCACCCAGCAGTCCAACACCTAATTTTCCAAATACATGACATTGGAAACTGCTTTTCTTTTGTCTTGGTCTTTGGCCACCCCATCAGTACACATCATTTCATTAGTAAAAGGGGCATGTCAGAATGAAAAAAAAATTGGGATCCAATCCCTTACATTAACAGGTGAATTATTATTTTTTTACCCAAAACCTGTATCAAATTTAATATCTCTCTCTTTGCCTTTCAGTGCTCAGAAATAGCACTGAAATAATATGATAGCTTACAGGGAATGTTGGGAAGGTTGATTAGGGAGCGTAGGGAACCTGAAACATCCAATCACTTTTACACATTTAACATTGAGAATGTCTTTTTGGTGTTGACCTAAAGATTACATTTGTGGGTTTCTCTCTCTCTGTCTCTCTCTCTCTGTCTCCCTCTCACACTGGTATTTTGGAAGGCCACCTGAAAGAAGCTGGCACATTTCACTCCACGGTTTTTTGTGTATATATGCTATTAAACAGAAATGAAGAAATGAGCCACATCTTAGCATTGACCTGTAATGAGTTTAATTGCAGTGCCAGTAACGCCAGCTTCTTTGTCTAGTTGTCCTTCTTCTTTCCTGATCCTTATTTTCATTGTTCAAGCTACCTGGTTTTGTTGGTTTCTGAGTACTAAAGACAAAACAAATCCTGGAAATCATGTACATAGTCATTATTATTACAGGTGATTCTTGATGTTAGGGCCAGTAGTGTTCCCTCTATATATTTTTAGAAATAGTTTAAGTAAAAAATGAGGTTTTTCTTAAGCTGAAAAAAACCCCAAACATTTCTCATTTAGAAGCACAAATTGGTTCTATCTGGAGATTTTAATTTGTATTCAGAAAATTAGTCTTCTTCATTCTGCTTAGTTGTTTGTTTGATGAAATTTATATATATGTATGTTCTGTATATTATTCTATGCAGAATTCTGTAGGTTCTGTGACAAGCTTAAAATATCTCATTTCTTTATGGCAGGTTCATGTTAGGGCTGGTCTTTTCCATGGTACAGAGCTCCTTTGTAAAACAATTGTAAGCACAGAAATATCTGGGAGAAGTGACCATGTTTGGAATGAAGTGCTGGAGTTTGAAATCAATGTCTGTGATCTGCCAAGGATGGCAAGGCTCTGCTTTGCTGTTTATGCTGTCATGGATAAGATGAAAACTAAGAAGTCCACCAAGGCAATGCATCCTTCCAAATACCAAACCATTAGGAAAGCAGGAAAAGTGGTAACTATTTCATTTGTTTTTCTTGAGTAACCTCATAATTATATCAAAATGAGCATCCAGAAATCTTTCCTTGTCCTCACTTTAGTGCTCAAGAATGCAAAAAAAAAAAGGTATTAAAAAGACCATATGGAGGAAGAATTGTACATCTTGGTATGAAAACTTTTGATACTTCTCAGTGTTTAATTACTTTTCTTAAAGGTATCACCCTTTGAAAAAAACCCCAAGCCACCCTCTCAATTTGATGTATATTGTAGTGTTTTCTGTGTAGTAGTATTTGCCGGCATCTTAGTTTCCATGTAAAAATTCTTTCCTTTGACAGCATTATCCTGTAGCCTGGGTAAATACCATGGTGTTTGATTATAAAGGACACTTGAAGAATGGAGAACTGGTACTGCACAGCTGGTCATCATTTCCTGGTAAACCTTAGCTTTTCAGATTTGGACTTTGAGTACGGGAGAGTGTGGGATCCAATAGCAGAATATTTACTGTATGCATATTCAAGTCTCTTGTAATAATCTCTTTATTACTTATATTTTTATGTGGATAAATAGATAACATTTTAATCTCTTTCCTAAAAGTATTGTTTGTCAGGAAAGAGGAAGAGCAAGAGTCTGCTTGGAAGTAGTGTTCTAAAAGTTTCATCTGTTATGGAAGGAAAATCACATAAAATAGATGCATGTTTCTATCTAGTGTTACTTGCTTTTAAGGTGCAGTTTAGGTTTCATTTGGTCCCTCTGCTATGCTCCCCAAATTAAATTGATCCGTTACAATGTAAGTGATAATATTTGCATCAGCAAAAACTGTGAATTAGAATTTTGTGTTCTTCCCTGATATTGAGATCAGTTAGTGAGAGTGTCTGGAGCCTCCGTGTCACATCCCACCCTGAGGAGCCCTGTAGCAGCCTGGCTGCAGTGCTGGGAGCAGGCTGGCCTGAAGCTCAGCTCTCCGTTTGATCCGGAGGCAGAGGCTGTGTCCTGCTTTGCAGAACGTGCCGATCTTACTGGGATTTGTTCAGCGTAGGGATAGCTCAGCTTCCCTTGACTGTTACATTTACTGAAGAAAATCAGTTCTCATTGGGTGATAATCCAACATTTGGGAATGTAGGAGGCAGTTTATGCTGGAAATACAGAGCACTGTACTAAAAGTGCTGTGCAGCAGAACGTGCTGTGTCCATTTTACAAGTAAGTGATTTCTCACTGCATCTCTGCCTTTCAGATTTCTAAAATAGTAATGCATGCCTGGCCTGTAATATTAACTGTTCTGTCTGTGTCTCAGATGAACTTGAAGAAATGTTGAATCCCATGGGAACCGTCCAGACTAACCCTTACACTGAAAATGCAACAGCTTTGCACATTAGATTTCAGGAATATTCGAAACAGCCTATTAATTACCCTCCCTTTGATAAGGTAAGGTGTGACCTAAGGAGCAATCAGGAATGCTTATGTGGAAATAGCTGTTTCTTCTTTCCTATCAACACTGCCTTTTCCAGTGAATTCCCCTTTTCCTGCCTTTTAGTCCCCATACTGCAGTTTGTTAAACTTGCACCGTATGAGTGGCAGTGCTTGACTTTTGAAGATGTGCACTTTTAAGACTGGTCTGTACATGGTCTCTTGAAGGTCAAAAGCAAATCAGTTTCCCATATGAGTGATCTTACAAAAAGCTAAATTTATCTGCTGTTCTGGAAACCTTCAAACTGTACTTGCCTGTGATCTATAAAGATCTGTCTTTCTTGGTACAAATGTGTGTTACCCACTCTTTGGGATGCTGCCCCTTGCCCTATCAAGTCCTTTAAAGGATAAATGGACTCTTAATACTGTGTGCAGAGGGATTTCTGAAGGTGTGCCCTTGGACTAAATCCACTGAAGTTGCCCTGCAGTTTTCTAGAGAAGAAGATAAGAATCTGTTTAGAAAGGAAGTGTATATTTGGAATACACGTGGTCTGTAGTGTGAAGGATAGATGGAAAGTTGTTCACAAACTAGCAAAAAAAGCTAAGACCAGGAAACAAGTAATAAAGTAATTCTGAAAACAGACTGCTAATGATGCATTGTAAAAGTAAGGCTTAACTCATATACACATTAGTCTCAATTTTTTTTGGCGGGGGGGGGAGGGGGCATGAACAAAAAAACTAAAATTACCAAGTTTTGTCATCCTGATCAAAGGCAGATTTGGGGTTTAAGGATCATAAAAATGAAATTGAGTAACAAGACAGGGGTTTTTTTGTTTGAGTTTGGGTTGATAGTGTTTCCCCCTGCTTGTCAGCACAGTACATTTCTTTTATGAAAACAGCATTGGAAATGCAATAAGAGCTAAACCAGTGCTGACCAATTGCTGCCTTATTTATGGCTGACCAGTTAGCGCTTTATAGTGGACATATTTTAGTCAGTTTTGGTATTGCTTTATTTGTAATGCTTTTCCGTTTTTTGCTCATTACACTTATATGTATTTAATTTCTAGAGAAAAAATTAGAAGTACATATTACAGACAGGCTAAATAAATAAAAGTGTGTTTCTTTAGTTATCACATCTTTGTTCTAGCTCTGGTGTTTCTTTTATTTGTCCCTGCAATACCAAGTTCTCAGTAACTTAAAACCCTGGCCTGAATGCAGCCAGTAGATTTTACTGAGTGAGACAGACGGTGTAGTGACATTAAGGTAGTGTCTTATGGTCCTCATCCCTTAAAACTTTCAGCTTCATTCAACTCGATCTCCTAAAGATTCTCTTGGTGAAGGTTCTGTTGAATGAGGAGTGATGTTGTAGCTGCTTGAATTACATCAGCTGAGGATCTGTCTCTCACAGTGGTCCAGCTGAGACTTGCTTACTCCATGGCTGCTTCTCATTTTCCCAGTGTCGTTGGTTGTTTCTGCCAAGAAAACAAAGAATGATATGCCAGGTTTTTGTTTTAAGAAACATAATGTGCAAAACTAGGTGAATTTTTCTATCATATCATCAACCTGCTTGAACAGCGAGGAGCTGTTTGGGGCTGAGGGAGCAAAAGTGCCTGGACCGTGGATAAGAAACTTGTCTGAGACAGGAGCCGTGTGTTGGGCTGGTCCACGGCCAGTGCTGCAGGCACATTGTGGGGCTGAGGGTTCACTTGAACAAAGCTGGACTTGCAAAGACTTTGAAAGTTTATTTGCAAACAGAGTAGCTCTGAAAAGCACGGGGAGGCAAGAATCAAACATAGAATTAGGACACTGTGGTTTTGTTTATGCATGTTTTCACACACAGCATGTAAATAAGCTTTGTAGCCAAGTAGTAGATGTAATACATGATATTAATGAGAGTTTCATACAGAGAAAAGAAATAAAACAAGTTAGGATACCTTTCTAAGGATTTTAGCTGCTGGGTATTTATGCTCTGATTATTGTAGTCTTTTGTTGTTTCTCATATTGTCTGGGTAAGGACAACACAAGTCTTGCTGGACCTGGGGGTGCTGTTGTGTTCCTGGGTGATGGGAGAGGCAGAGCTCTCAGGAAAAGGAGATGGTGTAGTTCCTTAGACTTTTTTCTTTATTGAGATTTTATTTTATGATTGGTTCCTCAAAGCAGCAGCATGTGACAGCTGTAGATAGACACACCTGACCAGTTCAGCTGGGCCAATTGGCCCAGGCAGGCACCAGTGTAACACCTGGCTTGGTTGCAGTAATGTGCAGAATGCACTTTGAAGAACTGCATTTACTTCTAGACTTAATTCTCCATTATGGGCTATTGCATGGACTTCAAAAATCAAGTAAAATGTTCAAAAGGGAAAAAAAAATCAAGGAAGGAAGATCCAAGATCTAGAGAAATACCTGGACACACTGATTGAGATCATATGGGCAATCTGAGAGCGTGGTGAAAGGACTGGGCTTGTGGATTCTTACTGGAATTGAGGGCTAGAAGTATGGATCTGTGGGCATGGAAACAGTGCCCTTGAAAACTGCACAAGTGGAGGTGAGAAAGCAAAGGATAACTTAGAGCTGAGGAATTGATTTGCTATGGTGAAAAATAAGGAGGAAATGCAGAAACAGAAAGCAAGCTGTCATCAGGAAGACTGTTTAATTTAGCCCAGGAGTGAGGAAAAAGGAAATAATTGAGGTCATCATGAGCACTGCTATTCCTGATCTTCCTAGTCCTGCAGATGAGAAAAGGGACACTGCACAGAAGTCTGTGTTATACCACTGTATATACAAAACTGTCTGAAAGATAGCAAAATTTCCTTATCTGCCTCATTTCTGTAATGCTTATTCTTCCACTGCAGTCAGATTTGGGTTTAAATCTAATGTATTTAAAACCAACTTCTTGCAGATACTTGAAAAGGCAGCTGAGATTGCAAGAAACAGTGACAATGCTGCAATGGCGGTGAGCATCATCTAAACACTATTTAAAAATTAATTTTCTGGGGTTTTTTGGTTCTTATCTTCTGCATCAATCTAGAAAAAAATAAGTCAACTGTTCAAATAGCAATTCTACTGGCTCTGTTTTCTTATATAATTCACTTTGATGAACTGCTTTAAAATGCAGATATATATCTGCTTTTTCCAATATATTTTGGACTTGTCTGTATTTTGTCAAAAAGCTTTACATACTCTGGATTTGGAATACAGCTAAGATTTACATTAGATCTGGAAGACAATTTAGGGCTAGAAGACTGAAATAAGTGTCTGTCTACTTGGCAAATGTGTTTTCTTTTGATTGTTGCAAAAGTATTTTTTTGTTTCTAATTAAAAGAAATAATTATACATGTATCTGAATTTGCTCATTTGAAAAACAGAAGAAGGAGGTATATGCATCCTAAATGAAAGTGCTCCATGCTGGAGTTGGAAAACAGAAATATTGCCATCTAGTGTCCCTAACTCTAAAGTGTAGTTATTTTTTCAGGAAGTTCTGCACACTGAATTTGGAATCTGTTACTTACAGTGCCTACAGTGAGGAATCTGAAAGAAAGGCACAGGAGTCATTTCCCCATGTTTCATGAGTTTTTATCTGATGTTCCTTCTGCTATAGGGTGGCTGGTATTTGAGCTACCGTACAAGAATCTTACTGAATTTATCACAACATTATACACGTCTCATTTCCTAGGGTCGAGGTGGTAAGAAGTTTTATGTTGTGCTAAAAGATATAATGGAAAGGGATCCTTTATCTCAGCTTTGTGAAAATGAAATGGATCTCATTTGGACTTTGCGCTATGACTGTCGAGAAAATTTCCCACAATCATTGCCAAAACTGCTGCTCTCTTTAAAGTGGAACAAACTTGAAGACGTTGCTCAGGTAAGGGAAAAGACAATGGTGGTGGGGAAAAACACTGGAGTTAAATCATCAGTAAATAGGATTTCTTTCCCAAGTGTAGCCAGTTTGAAATGGTGCTGTTGTGTAAACTGAAGTTCAGTGTCTGACTTCTGCGGCCTGGACACATAAAGAAGAACTTCTCAAAAAAACCTCCCAAAACCAAAATGCATTTCAGAGGTCCTCTGAATGATGAGAAAAGCACAGTGGATATTTATACAGACTAATTTTAAAATCTTGTGCTCAAATTTGACCTTAAAAGCAAGAATTTCACAGACTCTTGCAGTGTAGCCCTGTGCTCCAGTACGGTCAGCCGGAGCTGGGCTGTGTCCAGCTGGGTTGGGAGTATCTCCACCAGTGGAGACTCCACGGTCTCTGGGCAACAAAGTCCACTGTTTGACCACCCTCACAGCAAGGCTATTCTAAAAAAAAAGTTTGTGAATCAAGAGTTGAAATAAAACTTCCTGTGAAAATTGTTAAGCTGCTCAAATACTATAAAATCCACGTCTCAGACAGGGTAATTAAACCTCATTGAGGCAAACAGTTGTTTTTTTCAAAGAGATGTGATACCCACCAGTGGTACAAAACACATAATTCTCATCCTGTGGCTGTTTGACCAAATAGAGTCTCTTTAAAGTAACTTTTAAGGATGTGAGGCTGATGCTGTGATACAAGGTACATTTTCAGTAAAATTGTTTTGTTTGTTTGCTGTACAGATGTGCAAGGTTATTTCCCTACATTGTAAAGAAGTTGGTGTAGCTGCCTTTTGTATTTACCCAAATAGAATCCAACTCTTGGGACACTTTTTGGGAACAGGTTGAACTTTAATACAGAAAAAGTTATATGAGCTCATCGTAAGACAATCCCTGCTTGATAGACTGATTTTAAAAGTAATAAAATAACAGGTTTGTGGATTGGTACTGAAATGTTTCAGTCAGATTGAGTACAGAGAAGTTTGGGCCGAACTAAAAAGTCTGACCAAAGTTAACAAGCACAGCACTCGCTCCAGTGGGTGAACCCAGGTGTTGTTTTGGTCTTCCTGGCAGAATTCAGGTTTAAATAATGCTCAGCTTCTTGAAAACCACCACACTGAGATAATATTTATGTCTTGCCCTGAGTCTCATTTTAAAAATTTTAAACTAATGTTTTTTATTTCTTATAAACTTTGAGCTAAAAAAAGCATTTGCTGTGAAGGGTTATGATTGATGACATAGAATTCTTTTGTGCCTTAGTATTCTGACCTGCACCTATTACAAGCTACGTGTTCTTGGAAGGAAAGGAAGCCACTCCATAAAAATTCATCTTCTGTCTATCCATCATGTGATTTTTGTGATTATCCAGTCAGAATCTTAGTTTGCTCCAGCAGAGAGTTCATTTTCTGCTACAGCCTTCCTACCAGCTAGATGTATACGTTCTGTGAACTTCTAAAAATGAATGGAATTTCATCCTAGCTCCTTGTCCATGCCATGAACACTACACTAATAAAATGGAGCACCCACACATTCCTTGCTCACTTGTGCTCTTTCATGTGCAAGAATCCCGTTCCTTAGTAATTCCATTACGTGCTTCTGAATTTATTGTTCATTATTAAAAGTTATCTGGAAATCAGAACTGTAGAAATATAAGCAGGTACTCGTTTGCTCCTTAAAATATGTGAAGGAAAAGGCATTCTGAGTGTTGGGGCTTTGAAATATGGCCCTTGGTGGCAGTTTCGAAAAGTTATTTGGAGTATGGATATTAGCTGACAGCTCAAAGTCCTTTAAATTTGGGAACATTAAATATTATATGTGCATTGTTACCCCAAATTATTTCTCTCCTTTCTACCCACCCCCTCATGGTAGCTGGTCACCATCTTCTGTTCGTTTGAGTGCCTTAGTGGGCAGTGAGACCCACCTGTGTCCTTACCTGTCACCTTCTTTTTGTAACAGCTTCAGGCTCTCCTGCAGATCTGGCCCAAGCTGCTGCCCAGAGAGGCTTTGGAGCTGCTGGATTTCAATTACCCTGACCAGTATGTCAGAGAGTATGCAGTGGGCTGTCTGAGGCAGATGAGGTACGTAAGGGTTTCCGGGGTGCAAAACTGCCTTCTGTTCGCTCACAGGATAAAACATCCCCGAGAGGAAAGAGCTAAACACACAGCCTGCCATGAATAGGTGGCCAAATAAAGCAGCCTAATTTCTAGATAGGTTCGTTGGCAGCTAAATAAAACCACCTTATTCCGACACCTTGTAGAAAATGATGATTATTTTCCGTGTTGCAAGGAGAACACCAGTGCACTTTGTCCCAGGGAGGATTGGGTATTCATCCCTTTCTTGGGCAAAGGAGAACGAGAAACTGTGAGAGAAACAAGAAACATTTTAGTAACAAAGGGAGAAATATTCCTATAGTCAAATACTGTAAAAGCTGGCACCCAGCCACCTCCACTCTGCGTCAGGGATTGGCTGTATCATTTAATAGGAATGTAAGCTGCAGCATCTAATAAATAATGAGAGAATTACTGGCTTGGTTTTTGATTCACTGGAACCTTCATTCTCTGCAGTTTTTCCCTGATTGCATTTCATTTGCTCTCCTCTGTAACCCTAGGGCAAGACTTGTGTAACGTTATCATTACTGCATATTTCCTGTCCTTGAATTCTGAATTCTCTTTGGTGAATAGTTTAGTGATTAATTTTTAATGGTCAAGGATAGCCTTTTGGGGAAAAAAAAAAGAAATTATTTTGACTTCTTTCAAATCCAAGCAAGGAATTTAGCTGCTGGGCTATCCTAAGAAAACATCTGGAATTATTTCCATCTGGCAGTTGCACTAAGTTGTGTGTTGTCCTTCTCTGTGTGATGGAAAAACTGGGAGACACTCTTGCTATTGAACCAAATCCTGTCATTGTTGGGTTTGTCATATGCACCTGAATTTCTGGAGTATCACTAATCTAGCTACTCTCTTACTATTGCTTTTATGTACCTCATTCTAGTGATGAAGAGCTCTCTCAGTATCTTCTCCAACTGGTGCAAGTCCTGAAGTATGAGCCTTTTCTGGATTGTGCACTTTCCAGATTTCTCCTGGAAAGAGCACTTGGCAATAGGAGAATCGGACAGATGTTGTTCTGGCACCTGAGGTAGGAGTTCTTCCCTTTTGTCTTTCTGAAACTATGGAGCCTGATTGGGCTTTCAGATATGATTTCTTGAGGATTTTTCTAAATGAGCCATTATCACAGTGCCCCACAACTCCTCTTTCTTTCTTTATCTTTGGCATCTATAAATCAGAGCTCTCATTAAAAATAAATTAGAGTGGTCTGTAATCTACCCTTTGGTGAAAGTGTTCCAAACTGCATTCAGCTTTGACTACCTGATGAGTTAGGTTTGTAAATACCCCTACTGTTTGTTTTGGCTGTGGGTGCAGTAAAAGCACAATATTTATACCTCACAGTTGGGAAAAATTATTATTGTTGCAAGTCTAACAGAAAATAAAAGCTGTTCTGTGTGTTCTTGCTACTTTTGATGAGCAGTTTTATGAATGGCAGAAGCCTTGCAGAATGGACTGGAATAGGTTGATTCTGTCTTTAGAGCACAATTAATTTTAATATTTCTAGCTAAAAAGAGCAAGTGTTACATGAAAATGTTTTGGAGGATAATTGGCTCTGATATAAAGTTCAGTGGTTTGTTTCAAAGTGTTCTCCTTCAGGCAAATTGGGCTTTTCCCTTACAAAGATTGGAGAACGTGTGGTTTAACGTCAGCCCTTCAGTGACTTCTCAGTGCTGCTCTGAATGTAAGGGGGTCCTGAAACAGGTGTTCAGTCACTACATCTTGGCATGAGCACTGCTGCCTCCTGGGCCTTGAAACAAGGATCCTGCATCAGAACTGGCCTGTCCTCATCGTCTTCAGCACAGAAGGGTTTTAGCGTCTCTTAAGAAATCTGGCTTTTTGTTTCAACTATGTGACCGTGAAGTGTTTTAGTATTTGTTTTGGGGTTTTTTTGTGCTTGTTTTGTTTTTTTTAACAACTGGAACAACGCAGTTCTGTAAATGCTGTGGTCTGATGAGAAGCTTTTCCCCTTGCAGGTCGGAGGTTCACATCCCCGCCGTGTCAGTGCAGTTTGGTTTGATACTGGAAGCTTATTGCAGGGGGAGTGTGGCTCATATGAAGGTGCTGGCTAAACAGGTAGGGACTGCCCTTTCCTGTCATCCTGACCTGTCCAAGCCTTTAACTCCCATCCTTATTCCATTGCTCCTGGGGGATGTGTTGGCTGCTTTGACAAAGTTGGACAGTGCAGAGGAGAAGGAGGTGTGAGTGACACAGGGAATTCAAAGGGCTTGAATGATGGAGCAGCGTCCGTGGCACAGAAGGCAGCCAGTGCTGTGGGACCTCAGAGAGCTGATTTTACAGTGTTCTGAGACATGTGAGACACCTTCAGCAGTGTGTGTGTATTCTGGATACAACAGAGACTCTCTGGATTAACTGGAGAAGGGCTTCTGTGCATTTGAAGTTTTTCCCCCAGTAAGGGTGTCTTGTTCTAAATTTTACCTAGATTACCCAAGACTACTTCCTGCAACTTTGGCTTTTGTTAAAAGGTGTTGCAAATCACCCAAATACTCATTTTAGGGTTAATATAGGTCTGTCATTTACACCCACACAAAAAAAAAGAGAGAACAAAGGAGAGATATGTTTGCTTTTAAATACCCTAATAAGCGCAAGAGGTTTGCTTTTAAGAGCACTAATAATGGTATCAGTAGATCATTAAGAGACACTCACAAATCATGTTTGAAGTCTCTAATGCAGTTTTAGTGAGTTAATTTAGATTGTGATCATAAAAATATTTGAAAAATGGTCTCTCTTTGAAGTGACAGTATTTACTGTACCAGGCCACAGAGATTCACTCAGTGGATGACTAACTGATGATGGTGTATGTCTGCATTGAAACTGTGCTTTGGGAGCACGTGGAACAGGGGTGTTCTGTTGTGCTCTTTATTGCTGCAGCTCACGGGACGTGGAAAAGACCATCTCTTCCATGTGTGCTTGTTAGCATTGTCAAAATCGTGAAAAGAGTAGGTGGTGAAATGCTTTAAGCAATAGATGTAAGGTCAGTAAAGTTTTTGTGCACTTTACAGGAAGCAAATGTCAGTATAATCAAAGAAGGGGCAAAAAAATTCCCAACTGTGCAAACACGGAAGAAATTCAAAGTAGAAATACTTCAAAAAGTTCCTGTTTGTACAACACAGGTTCCATTTTGTTCCCTTGTCACTGATGTTTGTACAGCTCTTAGAATAGTGGAAAAGCAGAGCGCTTTTGGTTTTGACAGATGGCTGACCTGGCAGCTCTCCACTGCCCAGTTTTATAATCAAACTCCATACAATTTCCACAGCATCCTGCCTGACAGGGTTCAGTCTGTGGGAGGGGTGAGTTTTGACTCAGCACCTTGTAAGTTAGGCTGAAACTTCCTTGTATAGAAAACAGCTTTCATAATTGCTACATTGCTGCTGTTTGCTAGAGGATCTGGGTATTGCTCAGCACGTTACTGAGGCTGGTGCTCACCTACTGAGCTCTACTGAGAGAGCTCTTCATCACTAGAGTGAGGTACATAACAAACACAGCTGATTGTTACAAGAACTCTTTGGTCAAAAAGTTGCTTAGATGTAGGAATTGTATTTGTTCTATGTGCTGTCTAGGTTTGTTACCAAAGGGCTTTGCTCTGTCAGTGTTACACGTTTACATCACCAGTTACAACACCAAAATCCTTCGAGATTTTGTATCAGTGAAAAACTTTACAAAACAGAAGGGGGGAAAGGAGTTAAACCCACCTGTATTATTGCAAATAATTGCCTTGACTTTTTACACATTTCTAAGGTAAAAAATTTGCTTAGTTGAGATGCTATGATTTTGAAGACCTTAGTCAATTAAAGCTTTTGTCTTCTGCCTGACTTCAGCAGGACTTTAATGACAAACATTTAAGACTTTGCTCTGTGAAAATTTTCTGCAAGTGGTCACGTGGCCGTGCCTTGTTGGATGCAACTTAATGTGAACAATGAAGTATCTGCATCCACAGCTCATCTCAAGTAATGTCTCAGTTTGAAATTATCAGTATTTCTGTTGACTTCAGTATGCCTAGGGGCACCTTAGGTCATGTGCTTTGTTGAAATAGGGAACTAAAAATTGTACTTTGAAGAAAGAATTTGTGTTAATGTGTCATACATTAAAATGCCTCATTCATTTTTTTTGGAAATGTTAAGCCATGCTTTTAAAAGTGATTCAAAGCTTAGGAGCTTTCATCTCATCAGTGTCTCTGTTAATTATGAAAATGATATTTCTGAAACATGAGTGGCTTAATTTCAGTCCATTATTTCCATTTTTAAAAAGTTGTAGAATTATTAAATACTTGGTTTTGTTGTGAAATGGGATTTTGCATTATATTACATCTCAAATCAGAGCAATAACTCTTAATGATAAAATATCTCTTTCAGGTGGAAGCCCTCAATAAAATGAAGACTTTAAATAGTCTAATTAAGCTGAATGCCATGAAGCAAAGCAAAGCAAAAGGAAAAGATGCAATGCATACGTGTTTGAAACAAAATGCTTACAGAGAAGCACTTTCTGACCTCCAGTCTCCTCTGAATCCTTCTGTTATACTTTCAGAACTGCAGTAAGTAAAGAATGAGCACAATTGCACTGTAGCTTTGCATGGAAACAGTAGAGCAGAAACACATCCGTGTCTGAACTTCCTCTGGCTGCATTGTTCAGCACATGTGCTGCCACAGGGAACTTTTCCTATAGTGATACAAGGTCTGCTGGGCATCTTCCTGAGGTTAAGATACCAGTTAAATTAGATTTTTGTGATCCACCATGAAACTTAATACTCTCTTAGTGCATTACCATGGCTTAATATATTTAAATGTAAGCCTAAAAGTGAATTAGATTGCATTCCTGCTATAAGCACAAAGGCCACTAAAACTTTTCACAGCACTTAAATATAAAGTATAAAAATTGATGGGCAAGGATATAAAGAAAACAATTTTCTCTGAAAATGAGTGTGCTCGATTTAAGTAGAGATACATTCACCAGTCAGTATCAAATACATTCCACGTGTAACAAATGCGTTCATGGCTTGGTGAGTGCTCATGGCATAGCAGCAGAATGAAAGCAGAGAGAGCATTTAAGTACTTCCAAACTGGAAGTCTACATGTTCTCTTATGTTCTGAACCATGTTTAGATCTTTTCAGTTGAATTATTCCTATTTGACTACAGCTTCTGTTGTGTTTTCCTGTAGTGTTGAGAAGTGTAGATATATGGATTCTAAAATGAAGCCTCTCTGGATAGTGTACAACAACAAAATGTTTGGAGGAGATCTTGTAGGGATCATCTTTAAAAATGGTGACGGTAAGCAATGCTAGAAACTTTAAATTTTTCCTTTTCCTTCTTCATTGGCATGCTTGCATTTAAGCTGTATGATTCTGTATTGGCATGATGTAAACATGGATTACTCTGACATCAGTAAATAAATTTAAGCTCTTCTGACTGAGTTTTAAAGCACGGACATTGCCAGTCAGGATGATGTAATTATGATCAATACCACTTTAACCCGTAGGCTGGGTGAGTATTTTTAGATCCCTTTTTCTGAAGGCCTTGGAAGCTTGAGGAAGTTTGTGAGGAGTTGAAGCAGTGGTTTCACCTTTCGTTGCAGATCTCCGACAGGACATGTTGACTCTCCAGATTCTGCGCTTGATGGACATTCTTTGGAAAGAGGCTGGCCTGGATCTCCGGTAGGGATCTCTCGAGGTCTGGTTTGTTTGGATGGAGGGGCTACTTTTAGAAGTAAAGCTTTCCTGTTTTTAGGCACCTTCCCTACTGTCCCCTTTCTGCACATCTGTCCGGGTGCCCAGAGGTTTCAGCTGTCACAGCTGAACAGGCTGTGGGAAGTGTTACCTTCTCTCCTTCCTGCTGTGAGCAGAGCTCTCACTGCTGTTCACACCAGCACTTACAGCCACTGTGAACATCTTCAGCTCTGAAGTCACCTTCTCTTGTTGGTAAAACACTGTTTGGATGCCAGAATGCATTTTTCCCACCAGAAATATTTTTGTATCTTCCGAAGTCTCTTGTGAAGCAGATTTCTTACCTTCATATGCTTGATAAGGTAAACATGACTTCCTTGAAGGAATACTAGAGCATTCCAAAGAGAAACAGTATCAGTCATTGCTCAGTGTTATCACACAACCCTCTAGTATATGGGAAACTTTTCTGCCCAAATTTATGAACCAGTTTTAGGTAATACAATTCTCAAATTCTAGTTGCACTTTAGGAAAGTAGTCCTAAAGAAGGTACTGGGTGTCACATTATTATAAACCATTTTTAGCCATAAATTAAATTTTTTTATGCCTGTGCAAGAGCTGTAATCCTCTGTGTTTAATTTTAAGTGTTGTTTACAAGTCTAGAAGTACTTGTATTTAACTATTACCTGAAATACTTCATTTGGATTCTTGGAGTTCTTTTCAAATTTTTTATGGTTCAAGCATAGTAGTGGGAACTACATAAGGCATGTAACATCAGCACAGGTAACTAAATTTATCAACTTGCTACTTAGACTGCTTAAGGAAAGGTGGGAATGTGAATTACAAATTGTTTCTGGAAAGGTACATGTGCGATGAGGTGGCTGAGTGTGTGTGAAGTTGGACACTGACTTGAGGAAACCTTAGGTAATTTATGTCACTATAAATTGACCGTGAGAAGACTGATCCAGCATTTGGGGGCAAGGACAGCCTCTGGCAGCTGTGGAATCCCAGATGAGGCATTTTTCAGTAGCTGCCTTCCCAGAAGCTGTTTGCGGTTCCAGCCTAGGCCACACACCATGCCTAGCAAACAGGAATAGTGATTAGAGTCATCAAATATGCTTTTCCTGACTAAGGCATTTTTTTTTAAACGCAACAAAGGAAAACCAGAAAGTAGCTCTGATGTCCAAGATTTTTCTTAAAACTCTGCTAAGAAAAAAAAGTAGAAAGGGGAAGTTCCTAGTGAGAATTGAAGTTCTATATTTGGCCTCTTCCATTTATTTGCTTAACTGGGAGCATCTTCCTTCCATTCATCCTCTCATAGTTACCATTATAAAATAAAATCCTGGGATTGAGGCAGGGTTACATTTCAGTGTCTGTCAAAGAGATTAATCAGGCACTTGCAAAGAGAAGGCTCTGAAATGGCCTTCCTTGGGAACAGAATTGGACAAAACAGCACTCTGAACATGCAGAGCAGGAGGGCACAGCCATGAGGGTGAGGCTTTGTCATCTCCATGTTTATAGCCTGCATATCTCTCAAGAAAAGACAACTCCAGAATCCGTGAGCTAGCAGTGGTGGAGATGAGTTCTTTGCCACGTTCATGAGTCAGGACTCATTGGTTACTTTTTGCTTGGGTGAGAGGCATGGTCTCAGCTGGAAAAGTAGTGTCAAAGAGCTGCTTTCCTGAAAAATAGAGTGTCATATGCCCATACCAATGAGTGCAGTCTGTGCTTCTTGCCCTGTATCATCCTTAGTTTCCCTGAAGTTATTTCCATTTGTGGATGCACAATGGATTTTGTAACTTTTCAACTTTTTTCCACTACAGAGAGTCTGGTAACTCCATCCAAGTAAAAGCAGGGCCTCTCACTTGTGCCAGCAGTGTCAGGGCAGAAGCTCTTGCTGTTGCCTGTCCCCATCAGCCCTGTTTTGCCACAAGCAGACTGTACAGCTTCCATGAGGCATGGATCAAATGGCAGCCAACGCACCGCTGCTGAGGAGCTGGGGACAGGATCAGTTCCCTTCTAATTGCACTGCGATCCACACTCAGTTCTTTAGCAGTGATTGAAAATGAAATCTTAGCTCAGTCTGTGTCTAAAGCAAGCACGATATTCCCAGTGGGATTTGTCAGCTCTAGAGAGGAACGCCAAATATATATTGATTTTGAGAGCTGAAGGAGGAGAAATGTTTGTTTGTTTGTTTAACTGTCAACTAATTTGTCTCGTGGGTGACAAACAGGGCAGGGGGTGTATCAGAGGGGACACCTGTGTGCGGGAGGATGGAGCCACATGCTCCTGTAGGTCCTTCATCCTGGGCTCCCCCTGTGTGTGCACAGCTGAGGGAAGCCTGGGGTGTAGGTTGGATCTGCTTCCCAGAACAGAGCCAGCCATGCGCGCCAAGAGCCAACACCCAGACAAACACTGACGTTTAGAGGAGTCTGCCTCGGGTCAGTTCACCTCAAACGTCAGTCAAGTAGCAGAGAGAAATGACCAAAGCAAAAAGTATATTTTTTAGTTAATCCCCACACCTTAATTTCTAAGACAAACTTTGACCTGAACATTGAGCAGGAAATAGATGGCCTATCACAAATACATGTCACAGCAGAGGAGCGTAACATCTGCCTTCCCGAGGATGCTGTGGGGTCTGTGGTGCTGCACCCCTCAGGAAAATCCTTGCATCAGGAAGTGTTTAGGCTGCTTTACCTATGTTATAGCATCAAAGTTGTGTTAGTGGAGAAACAAATAAAGTAACAGAAACAGAAAATCATGAATTTGAGGAGTTTGATGTATGTCAAGTCACCTTTGCTGTGGTAAGTTGTCATAAAAGTATTTAATACTTGGTTACTTTTTGACCAGATGCAGGACATTCTCCAAAACACTTTTTTCAGTGCCTGTCTATAGTAGGTTTTCGTTTTCATCTCCCTTACATATATGAGATCTGAGGTTACATGGCTGTGTATGAATGAAATCAGAGTTCACACCCATACTGAAAAATGTATTTGTTAACAACTCTTAAGAATGTCATCATTTTGAAACTATTGGACCTGAAGTTACAGAGAATGTGTTGATAAATCACCAGTATTTCGTGTGTGCTTGGAAGGGCACTGCTTTGGAGAATTAAACACTTGAAATAAAGAACTGTTTTAAATGAGTGAAGAGAATTTTCTGTCCTGCCCAGGATTTCAGTATTGATCTGTCCGTGGCTTTTGCTGGCTTTAAAAAGCAGGGAGCATATCCTGCTGACAGATGTTGAAGTCAGAAAGACCAGGATGAGATGGAAAGGGCCCAGAGGATTTGTCCCTAACTTGACTCCTGTCAAACTGTCTCTCTGACAAGGATGTTTTTTCCTCCAGTTGTAAGCACACAGCCCTCAAGGGGCTGAAGGCTTTCATCATTGCTTGCTTTTGAAGGGGAAGTTGTTGGCCGTGTGCCCAGTTCAGCTGCGAGTAGGGTGGGTTGAAATGCCATGGAAGGAGGCCAGCGTGCACTTTAACCTGGCGAGATTTGGCTCCCATTTGCGGTGTCGTGATAAGGATGGGCAGAGCTTCCTCGTGCCGTGGGCGCCGGCGCGCGGCAGTCGCAGCCACCCTCCTGCTCCTCGGGAGAGCCGCTGCTCGGGGAGCGGGGCTGGCACTGGGAAGGGATCAGAATAGAAACGGGAAAAACTTTCCAAGCCTGCACTTCTGTTGTTGTTTTGAAGTTGAGTGCTCTTGAAATACCCTGTTGAACCTGGTTTTCAGTTCGCTTTGTTGCCAGCAGGGAAGAGTCCCAGACTATATCGTTAGTGCTACTTGCACCACTTCAGTTGTGTTATCCCTTAGGTGGAGAAACCGCTCCGTTCCCTGATAGCTATAAGGCCAAAAAGTCATGTTTAATTTTGTATGGAATTTTATTTATTTTTCTTCCATGGCTTGGGATAATAGGCTGTGTCAGTTAAGAGATGTGGTTATGCTTTGTAGCAATCAAACTTAAGATCTGTTTTATATATAAATACTAATGACAGCTTCATCAGCAGTATTTTTTCTTTATTTATGTATATATAATGTGTGTCTGAAGGCACACAATCAATTTTAATACATCCTGCAATTGTTTTATACAGCTCTGTAAGTCAGTGAGTGCTGGTCTATACCTTGTGGACTGCAGCGTAGATTTTTGTGGGTATCCATTCTCATACGTGGACCATGACCACAATTGAGATAATATTCTTGGCCTGAGCTGCCTGGCACAAGAATAGACACCTCAATTTGTGTTGCATTGCCTTGGAAAAGTTTTCTGTAAGTTTCCATTGCACATGCTGAGCTCCCATCTCATGGGATGTTGCCATTCTGTTTAGCTTATTAAGTATCTGGAGTGAGGAAATGTGTTGGAAAAAAACACACTTATCAATTTAGACACATCTCCCCTTGATTTACATCTTTAACTGTGTCTTACTGTAATGCAGTGATATGGTAAGAGAGATTTTCACTGGTCACAGTATGGGAATGCACAGGTGTGTTCAGAGATACCAAGCAGCTTAAGAGATGTATTCCTGGTTTTCATTGGGTTTCTATGCTTCAATTTAGTAAAAGCTGGAAAACATTCTTTATGTTAATATTTAGAAGGATTTCTAGCATTTCCATTTGAAGTAGGAAGAAGGTGGAAAAGGATAAGATCCTCTTTTCCATTTCCAGCAATAATTTATTGGGAATGAACTGGAGCAGGTCAGTGTCTGTCTGGGCAGGAATTTGCAAATGCAGGCACAGGGCTCCCTCTGTGGCTCATCCTGGGAAATTACAAGAAACTGGGTTTCAGTAAAAAGGAAAAATTAGGCTTTTTAAAGCCTTTTTTTTGCATATATGTAAATAATAGGAAAAATGAATGTTTTAAATGTATTGCTTGCCTTTCACCTTTACAAGAAATTCCTGTATATTAACCTTTGAGAGTTTCCTGTTCAAATGAGTATTCAGCCAAATTTTGCACACACTAAAGAAATACTTTGCTGTTTTAGGTTCTAACATGATTCTGTGTTTCATTTCAGGATACTGCCATATGGCTGTTTAGCAACTGGAGATCACTCTGGCCTTATTGAGGCTGTTTCTAGCTCAGAAACCATTGCTGACATTCAGTTAAACAGCAGCAATGTTGCTGCAGCTGCTGCCTTCAACAAGGACGCGCTCTTGAACTGGCTGAAGGAATACAATTTAGGGTAATTTCTACAGTTATTCTCTCAGCTATAGTATAAGCTACAAAATTCCTCTTAAGTTTCTCTTTCGGTGTTGAGGAAGGTGGGGTTTGTTGCTAATTATTTTTCTAGCGTGTCAAATTCTGACTGAGATTCGTGGTACCCCTGGGCCTGGCACTTGCAGCATTTTGGCTGTGTGCTAAGTTATAGTAGATTTGGCAACACAAACAAACCCAAGAAAACTACATGGGTCTCAAGCCTTGATGTTGCCTTTCATCTTGCTTATTCTCCATAGCTACATTTACAGTATTTTTTTCTCAAGTAATTCTGGTTTTACAGCATCCTAATGGACTTCTGGTTTAAACAAGCAAAAATCCTTTTTGAGGCCAAGGCATGACATGAATTCCAGCAGTGTGCACTAATATAATTTTCTTTGTGGTTACAGAGAGGACTTGGATCGAGCCATCGAAGAATTTACTCTGTCTTGTGCTGGCTACTGTGTAGCTACGTATGTACTGGGAATTGGTGACAGACACAGTGACAACATCATGGTCAGGAAAAATGGGCAGGTAAAAATCCCTTCTGTAGGCAGAATGCCTTCGGTATCTCCGGTGTGCAAGAGTTCTCTTGAGAACTTGTAATTTCTTTAGTGCCTTGGTGAAATGAAAGCCACACATGGTCAGAACTGATGTCTGGGGTTCACTGAGAGTTGGAGAGGGCTTCAAGGAAAGGAAATGCAGTGCTGGTGGAAGGGCAGAGCAAAGCCTGGTCCATCAGCAATTCTGTATTGAGAGAGGCTGTTCTGTAGGACTTTTACAGAACATCCAAGAGGCCTTTTAATGGTTCAGATTTATTGAATAAAAGTGGTCTTAGAGTATCTTGCAAAGACCGCCCTTAAAAAATCCATGAATTGCATTTTGGAGCAGTGTGGTTTCCCTGAAGTGAGTCTCTACAGCTCAGCCCTGCAGAAATGCTCAGTGTGGAACCCAGGACCAGCACCATGCTGTGCACACAGAACCTGCGTGAGCTCTTAGACATAAATTTCTTCATTGTTACTTTGTACTGTAACTTGTCTGATTTAATTGGAATTATTCTGCCTAGAAAACTAGCAAGAGTTATAAAATTGAGAGTTTTACAGACATTTGCAGTATTCTTTTAAGTTTGTGCCTCCTGGAAGGAAGCTGGAATGCACTTACCTTTGGTTCTAACATGCGGAACTGCCACAGGGTCCTTCAGATTAACTCAACTCTGCTGCCTTTGCCTCTGTCCTTGTAGGAAGGCCTTGGATATGATGTTGAGCCCCGTGAGCTCATCCTTGGGTTCATTTTTGTCTGATACTGCCAACAAGGTGTCCCGTGGCAGCAGCAGCTTAAACCTGGGAGAATCTTTCACACATTGATTTGCTGCAGAGGTCACTCATAAGAGCGTGGATGTTATCACTGACTTTAAATCTTGAAATGTTTTAGAACTAAATGCTCCCAAAGGGTTGGAACCATGGGCTGTAGAGAGTTGCATTAGGAGTTAACTGTTCTTGATACCAGCATCCTGTAGAGATATTAGAAAAGTGACACATTTCGCTGGAGAAATCAATTTTCACTTGGTTTTGTTTTGTTTTTTTTTTCTAGCTGTTTCACATAGATTTTGGGCATATTCTTGGAAACTTTAAGTCCAAGTTTGGAATTAAAAGGGAACGGGTACCTTTCATACTCACCTATGATTTCATTCACGTTATTCAACAAGGAAAAACAGGGAACACTGAAAAATTTGGCCGGTGAGTGTTATTTTGATCTATTTGTCATTGAGATGATCATTTCCAGCATACCAGAACCTATCTGGGGTTGGTTTGCTCATTTGCACTTGTGTGGAAGTGTGCCAACACGCATTTACAGGTCTGTGTGCTGCTCTCCCTGAGCTGGAATGTCCGCAGATTACTTCAGAACCAGAAGCTGCAGCTCTGCAGTTGCTTTTGATCTTCCACAGCAGGAGGTGGTAGGTTCTGCTGGGCTCAGCTCTGCCTTCAGCAGCTCTGGGCTCCAGGCAGGGCTGCCAGACTGTTGTTCAAGCAAGATGCAGCACTGCCCTTTGGAACAGGCTCCCTTCTGCCCTTCCTGCCCATCAGGGCACATTCATTGTGCGGCCCCATCCTGGCCTTGCTTGGCTGCTTGGGCATAAGGAGCCATGTGCTCGTGATCCACCAGCCCTGGCAGTCGGTTCAGTTTTGACCACGGAAGGAATTAGAGATGACAGAGATTAGAGATAGGCTGGATTGGTACAGAGGGACTGCAACAGAGCTTTGGTTTTCCCACTGTAGCCCACCCTACAGGATCATCAGGGCATTTACCTTAACAAGTTCTCAGGGAGGTGGGACGCTGCCCTGACCTCTGGCACTTTTGTTCCTTCTGAAGAACAGCTGGTGGTGTTTTGTACCAAGGGCTTGCTGGGGAGACGTGGGATGTGTTTGTGAGGATGCACTGGGGGTTCTGCAGACATCTCTGTCCTTTCTGTTACCGTGTTCCTACAGTCTGTCTTTGTTAGACCAGATAACAAATTCTGGCAGTGGCTGCCCACATTTCCACCTGTGTAAGCTCTCCCCTGTTGTGCTCCTTGCATGTGCCCGGGCTGGCCGCAGGTTCCGGCAGTATTGTGAGGAAGCCTACCTGATCCTGCGCAAGCACGGGAACCTATTTATTACCCTCTTTGCACTGATGCTGACTGCAGGGCTGCCAGAGCTAACCTCTGTCAAGGACATCCAGTATCTCAAGGTAAAGTAAGATCTACAGCTCAGCAGGACTCAGCATTTTTCCAGGATGTGAATTTTTGCTTCCAAGATTAATACATTTTAGTTGTTTTCCGTTTCTGTTGAGATTTGCACACAGTCCTCAAAGCTTTCTTTCTCAGCTCTATAGAACGAGGTCTGTAGTCAGTCCTAGTGCTCAAAGGATGAGTTCAGGATCCATGCATCTTAAATGGATTCATCTCAGGGATATTTTACATCTTGGCTCATGCACAAGCATAGACCTGTAAAGGTGAAAATTATTTGCTTCATTCTTTTTCGGTTTTATCTTTAAGCCCAGAAAGATGTATTATTTAAACCAGCTGATGTATTGTTCAATGAATAGTAAGTGAAAAACTGTCAAAGCAGAAAA
Source organism: Gymnorhina tibicen (assembly GCA_013399875.1). NCBI lineage: Eukaryota > Metazoa > Chordata > Aves > Passeriformes > Artamidae > Gymnorhina > Gymnorhina tibicen. Next base: position 2,782,966 of record VXAZ01006886.1, read on the forward strand.
AACCAGACTGTGGCTTGTGTTAAAAGGTGAAGGAGGCTTTAACCGTGTTATTTAAAATTCCTAATAGTACTTGTTTCCTTGTTGTCTTAGGACTCCCTCGCCTTAGGGAAGAGTGAGGAAGAAGCACTAAAACAGTTTAAGCAAAAGTTTGATGAAGCTCTGCGGGAAAGTTGGACTACTAAAGTGAACTGGATGGCTCACACTGTTAGAAAAGATTACAGGTCCTAGAAGATTCTGGCATTTGCACTAAGCTGAAGGTTACCTTGATAAGTGTTTGTAAAGGGTTTCTGTCGTACGGACCAACAAAACTTCAGCAAGCGTTGGGACAACGCTCTCAGGCACATGGTGGTTCTTGGGGAGCCCCACACAGGGCCAGGAGTTGGACTCTGATCCTGATGGGTCCCTTCCAACTCAGCACATTCTATGATTCTATGAACTGATTCAAAACAAGAAAGGAAACAATGACGAAAACAAATGGACTGAAATAATTCCTGAGTCTTTTGCACTCTGCTTCTGAATGCTTGATTCCAAGACTGTCTCTACAATTAGTGAACATCCTGGATAATCAGTTCCTGCTGACTTTGCACGCTGAGAGCTACTAGGCATTTTTAAAAATTCTTTGGTACTTTATGGAGGTGTAAATATTTGTTTTTATACGTTAGGGTAATGTGCTCTAACATATCCTCTGGAGGTTTGAAGACCTCTGACAGAACTGTTCTTTGTTTAAAGTTAGGACTTGAAGAGTAAATTTTTTTTTATATCCTAATCTGGCTAAAAATGAGCGTATTGTGTATATTTTTCATATGACCTCTGCCCTACTGGCACAGATGCATTAATTCTACTGTAAATAGCAACCATGGTATCACTGTACTGCAGGGAGCTGCTTCATGTCTCGTGCTGCTGCCGAAGGAAGGGTAGGTGTTTGGAGGGTGGGGGGAGACCTCTGAGAGTGATGCAGCATCCAGATGTTCAGGGTTGCACAATTTTGTTCCTCTGACCTAACACACAAAAGAAGCCCTTCAGAATGAGGAAGGTTAGGCCAATTCCAAACGTGCCTGAGAATCCCTCGTTGGTTACAGTCTCCCACTCAGCCTCTGGGGCTTTGCTTTCAGCTCCCAGAGAGGCACAATTTGGTTTGGTTTCAGCAAGAAGCTCCTGCCAGCCTTACACTCAAATTCATATCTCAGATCAGTCCTTCCCTGCAAAATGTACCGACTTATGTAAGAGATGTTTTCATTAAATATACTACACAAAGTGATTTTTAGAGCATGCATACCAAAAGCCCCAACTGTTTGGAGAAGCAAGTGTTGATGGGAAAAGATCATTCCACAGAACACCAATGCGAAGTCACTGATCTTCTCTCTGTATTTATTAAAAGCTTGCAGTAACGTTGCTTTACCAAGATATATATGTTGAAGATGGTTGCTGAAGAAACTGGATTTGTTTTAATTTATTTAGTGAGGTACCAGGCTTTTAGGTGCTTAAATGGAGAGCAAATTTGTTACGTGCAATAGGGAACTGCTGTTTAAAAGATGTAACAAACTGTTCCTGAACATCAGCAAGAGAGCTTTTAACTACTGCTTGTTCTCCAAGGAACACTGGTAGCTCTTGATTCTTGTGGACATTTGAAAGAGAGTAAAACATATATATATTTACTTTTTGACTAAACAGTTGTTCTGCATAGAAATGTTGGATTCTGTAGGAATTTAATTAAAGTTGGTTTTACTTTGTTGAGAGTGTTTTATTTTTGTTGGTTTGGGGTTTCCTTGTTTCTTTTAGAGGTTAAGAACTTACCTGGAGTCAGGGTGGTGTTCTGTGGAGGGCATTGATTCTCTTGTCCTCACCCTTTGGGCTTATCTGTCTGAAAAGACTTCTTCTCCTAGAATATTCTAAAAGTAATAAGTGACACATGGGTTGGTTTTGTTGGGTTTAGGGTTGGTTTTTCTATATACAATATAGTAGCATTTGAAGTGTGCCATGTCCTTTTTATTTCATTATTATTATTTCTATAGCAGATGGCAGGAAAGTTAAAAAGAAACTGCGTTGAAGGTGACAGCTCTGAAAAAAGTAATTTCATCCTCAGGTAATTCACAGCATGTGAATTTGCAGAAAGAACTGTTCCTGGACACGTTCTATTTTTCTGTGAGACAGAGCACTTGGACATCTCTGGTCTTGTTGAAGGAGACATCAGCTTTCCCAGAACTCTGAGATGAAGTTGGCAAGTGCACCTTGGCTGCCTGGGGCTGGTATGCATGGAATCTCTGATAGGAGGGAGCACGATGGCATCTTTATTTCCTTTATTTCCGTTGCTAAAAAGGCAACAGTTTCCATGTTCCCCGTGCTTCCTGTGAGCCTTGGAATAGGTGGTTCAAGTCTGTGCCTCAGGCTCCCCTCTGCAGAACTGCAGGTGAGAGCTGTGACCTCTGGATGCAGGAAGACCTTCCCTCCCTCCAGCACCACTGGGGTTACTGCACAGAGTAAAGAGGTTTTGTGGTGTTTGATGGTTTTTTGGATGCAACTTTAATGCAGATTATAAAAGTACTTGAGATGGTGAGAAAATCCCATTGCCTCTCTTCTTTGAGGAATATTTAGAGATGATTAGGAAATGCTACCTCTGCTCAGTATTTGTGTTGGTTAATAGCCCTTCAATGGCTGTGTTGTGTTTGGTTGTCTTTCTATATGTTTACTCTTGGCAATTAATTAATAGTAACAGGGAAAGAAAGTTAGAGCTGTGTTAAATGGTCTATTTTTGTGTTTGGCAGCAAAGATAATGATGCATTTTCCTCATGTGAATTGATCTTGGTCTTCAAATAGCTGAGAAGAGATCCCAGGAATGCTTTCCAGGCTGACCCCTCAGGGCTGAACCTGACAGGAAGCAGCATTTACCAGGTCACCAAAGAAGATTTTGTGATACCTTCATGTTAAGTTTTGAGTAGAGTCCTGGTTTGCTGAATTGTATTAGTAAATAGATCACCACTTTCCCTGGTTTTCGTCATACTTGCTACAGCCTGTGGCATACAGACTTTGACTCAGAAAACAAACATAAATAAATGACCTGCTTTGTGAAAAGTCAAAGGAGAGACAGTGTCCTCCACTGTTTGTCATCCAAGAGAAGCCTGGAATTCGGCACATCAGTCCATTGGTTATTTCTGTGCTTTCCTCCCAATATCCAGCTATAGTAATAAACTGGTAGGTTAATTTGGGCTGATTTGGAACATTATTTTAGACCAGTTTCTGAATTCAGAAGTCATCAAGTTATCAAATTATAATAAGAGAATTTAAAGATTTTGTGTTGAACCTTCAGTTCACATGGTCTCATGTTAATTACCTTTCTTTGTATATGTCCACTGGAAAAATGACTTTTCTTTCTCAAGGCCTTCATTGTATCTGGCAGAGGGGAAAGCTGCCTGGGCTGCTTTAAAAACCACAGCTGAAACTGGGGATATGCAGTGTGTAAATGATCTTTGTGTTCTGGTTTATTATTGATCGCATGATTACTTGATGGGTTTGCTTCCTTTACCTTCAATCATTTGTTTTGTGACAAACGGTGACAGCTGCTGCTTTTGCACTCCTGCTGGTCCTGTGTTGGATTTCCAGGGAAAGAGCTCCCATGGATTTGCCCCTCAGCTGTGGAGCTGCTTCTTTTTCCTCTCATGCTTGTATTGGTGGTTTTGGCAGGGGGGTGTTGTTGATTGTCAAGTCACTCACATTCCAGCAAATGCCTTGGACGGAGCCCATTGCTGTATTTAATATAATAGAGTCCAATATTCCTCTTTAATCTCCCAGAGCTATTGAAATCAGATAATTAAATAGTAGAGGCTCTTAATAATTGATATGTCAGGCTATATCATAGCTTTATTCTGTAGGATGGATTCAAGTCTAAGTCTTTTAAATGTGTAATCAGTATTTCTATTCTTATTCTTTCACAATATAGTGTATTAATGTAATTATATGTCTGAGCCAGCTGTAAAATCTAAGCCTGAAATCCTCTGCTAACATATAATAATTTTAAAAATTACTTGTCTGGCATGACACTGCCAAGAGCTGAGGGATTAGAGCTGTTCTGGTGGACGAGTGTCAGTAGGTGCTGCCGTATGAGGGGACGGTGCCCTGTTGCTGTTGGGCCTCTCCGTTTGCATGGGGCTCTGGGGTTTTTAGAGACAAAAGGGCCTCATTGTGGAGTGGCTGACGAGATAAAAGCCAGGCTAAGCTCGAGGTAGTGGTGCTCTTGCCTGACCTCAGTGCCACGCACATTAACCTGGGTGCAGTAGAACAAATGCAGTACCAAGCAGATCTCTGCAGCAGATTGTGGTAGCCAGTGCAGGAAAGATGCAGTAATTTAACAGCTGCTGAGAGAACAAGTGCAAAACTGTTTGTGCTACCTCAGGCCTAACAAAAATGTTGTAGTTATTCTGCCCAAACGCAGCCTCATGCCTGATGGAGGAGAGGGGAGGTGCTCCTGCCAGTGCTGAGCAGGGCATTGATTCACCCTGCCCGTGTCAGCAGCTGTCCTTCAAACAGCACAGCACAACAGCATTCATCGAGGGCAGGAGTGAGCTTCTCTCTTTGCTGAGCTGGGGTTGCACACTCGGGTGCCTTTCCAGCCTCAGAGCCCACATGAGGAGCTTGTTGCATCCTTTAGCAAGCCACAAAGGAAATCCTACCAGGCAGATGCTGATAGAGCCTTCCTTGTTCTGCCCCCTCCGGAACACTTGGATAAAGGCTCAGTCATGTGATCTATTTGAACTGATTTCACTGTGTGGGACTGTAGGATTTAAAATAATGCTGTTGTGATGAGCTAGTCCTTCATCCTTTCAGTCTGTCATCTTGCTCTTCCTCAGGTGATAATCTGGAGAAGTCTCCTCTGGATTGCTTGATGAAGAGGAATGGGGTTGAGTATATATTTTGTGAAGTAGTGGTATGGCTTACTCTTAGGAAAGCTGTGAAGGATCCCAGTTTAGGAATAGCAGTCCCAGAGAAATGTGAAAGGTTAATTCTGGTTTGCCAGGCACTGGTTGGCTTTTTAAAATGAATGGAAGCGACAATCAAGCACCATGGAAACGTGGTTTTGGAGGGATTAAGGCCCTTGTAGCACAAGTATGTTCGTAAGATCTAATTTTTGGCTTTGGAAGTCTGCATTTGGGCAGGAAGTCTGGGCACTTGCTGGCAGTGTGCAGAATCAGTGAAGTCTGGGCAGAAGGGAGGAACCTGGTAGCAGTTCATTCCAGTTTGTGAATCCTGCCTAAGGCTTTCTCCTTCGTAAGATTCCTAATGGGCTTTGCCCTGGGAGCTGTCGGCAGCTCAGTCTAGTTTCTGAAATGGTCTCTGTACCTCTTGCATGAGGAGCATTGAGTGTTTGACATTCCACAAAGGGAGCTGAGCACTATTGTTCAGGATTCTCTGGAGCACAGGAATGTTGTGTATGTGGCTCTGAATTCTTCCTGTTGAAACTCTTTTCCTGGGGGCGGGGGGTTGGGAGGGGGGGGATGTGGAAACAAAGCACGAGAATAGACGTCATAGCTCAGTCGAAGTATTCCCTAGGGATAGAAAAAAAAAATCTGGATTCCAGTCACCTTACCAACCATTCATTCAAACGAAAATGGAACAGCTCCAAAAGAGGAGCGGGAAGGACAGAGGGCCCTTTTCCCTATGGACTTGTTACTTTCAAATTTAGGAAGAAGAGAGATGAAACAAAGATCCAAATGTCCCAGCCTGTGTTCTTCTGCTTGGCTAAATAAAAGAACCCTTAATATTAATGGCTGTGGGAGGCTAAGTCTGTTTAGCCTGCTCCAAAGAGCAAGGAATTAATCCTGCATATAGATTTGTGCCCACTGGCATGGGAGGAAAGGATACATGCTGCTAGACTTGGGGTAATCTGTTCCAGAGGCTACTTCCACCCTTCACCTGTACTTAGGAATTCCACAGTGGTAAACAGTCGTATGTATGCCTGGACCTTAACGCCACCCACCCCTACCAAAGAGCCCTGGCCTGTTGTCTGGAGCTGTAAGAACTGCTTAGAAATACAGGTTTGGGTTTAAGAACTCAAAGAAGGCTTAAATACTTTGTGAATTGTGATTGTTGTTGCGCCTTTTAAGGCAGGATCACAAGTGAGATGTTGACAGCCTGTGAAAGTCTGGAAATTCTAGGAGGGAATTTGGATGTGATCTGCAATCCTTGTGGTCAGGACAGCTTTTAGAAGCCCCTTTCCCCCATAAAGTTGTATCTCTGAGCTAGTTAACTTAAAAATAAAACGTTTAATATTCCAGACCACAAACAACACTGAAGCAAACAAAGGCATTGCAAGTGTAATGCACGCAGTGGTTCTGCATGTAATAGTCACGCTCGCTTTTGCAGCTCAATGCGATAATCTTTGTTTCCTTGAGAGGAAAAGAAAAAGCTCTGGAGAGTATTTCTGAAACAATTCCCTGTCCTTAACAGCTGAGAAGTGTTTAGGTTGGAGATCTTTGTTTGCCGGGTTCACGCTGGTTAAATGAGTGCATCTGCTACATCCAGACTGAACTGCGGAGCGGCTGCACAGAGCTTGCACAGGCCCAGGATCCAGGCACCCTGACGGATCCCAGCTTTGGCCTTCGGGATGCGGGCAGGTGCTGGCAGGGCCCCCACGCCGAGGCCGTCACCAGAGCAGGGCTGCAGCCCCTCCCGTGTCGTAGTGGTCGAGCAGGCTGTGGGCGATGAAGCCGCTCTGCGAGTGCAGGGTCCCGCATTTGCGGCACAGGAGGATCTCGCATTTCGGACACATCTTCCCGGAGCGCGGCTGCCTCAGGGAACACGTTTCCTCCCGCGCCGGCTTCGGCCTCTTGGAGCCTTTCCTGTGTAAACACCTCCGCTTGTCTTCGGAAAGCTGGCTCCTTCCCTGAGGGCTGCAACAGTCACAAAGAGAGGTGACAAGTTCAGCCCGCGCACTTCCGAGATGGATGAGGGCAGCAGAAGCAATTAGTGTGTGATTTATGAACCCTTCCAGAGGCCGTACCTGTGACACACTGGGAGTGAGTGCTGTGTGTAGCCACCTGAAAAAAACAGGGACAGACAGCAAAAAGGAGAGTCTGGCTCTGGTACTGTGGTGGCAGTGACAAGCCATTCGTTTTAGAACACAGAATTATTAAAGGATTTTCATCGTTTAAACAAAGCCATAAAAGAGTGATGTCAGCTAACGGGGTAGGAGCTTTAATATGCAACTCTTCTGTGCACGACTGTGGCACGAGCCTCATGTGTTTGCATGAAGACAAATTCCATACAGCCCGGTGTGTCTGACCTAGTGCTCCCCTGTACCATGGTAAAGGTTCTTTTCCCACTTGTGTGCACTAGCAGCGCACACTAATGCTGGCCGGTGGATAAGCCCTGTACTGCACTGGCCTTGAACAGAGATGGAAGAGCTGCAAGGAAAGCTCTCCTGATCAATTACATACCCTTCTATTTCACCTACATAATCCCTTACGAGAGCTCACGAATCAGTGCCGAACTGCAGAGATGATCTGATTTGCCTACACCACTGTGAAAAGTTCTGCAAGCCCTGATGGCTTGAACTCATTTAAAAACCACTGCCATGCAGTGTGTCTGTAGAAACACATCCAGGAAAGTCTGAAGGCTGACTCTCTCCCCATTAACGTGTGAGTACCATGGGAGGTTACTAGATTACTGTTCAATTTTTAATTTTCTTTTTTTCTTTTAGCTCAAACCAGGGAAAATTCATGTTCATCACTTACAGATAAGGACCAATGTTCAGAAAATATGATCTTACTGCTTCAATTGTATTTTTCTGCCTCCTGAATGCATTCTTCAGTGAAATTATGAACAACAGAGAACATTCACAGCAGTAATTCACTTCTTGGATGTTTGACTGTGTTTCTAGTCCAGTTCCTCAGCAGTGCAGCAAGAAAAATCCCAAAACCAAGCCCTTGGTATTAATTGTGCTGCAATTAGATCACTCTGAGGGAAAAATCTGGCTCTCAGGCTCATTTCTTCTTAGTGTATTTTAATCTTCTGTGGAGCCTGTAACCAGCTGCTGTGGCTATCAAGCCTAATGCAGTTAGCTGAGTAATTGTGGAGACTTGCGTGCACTTCCTGCTAAGACGGTAATTTCATGATAATTACCAAAGACAGACTCCTTTTAGGAGATCTGTAGGGAAAACAGCTCTTGGATGAGAAAAGACACTTTTTGGAAACCCCTCCTGATCTTAGCGCAATGCATACACTCAGTTTACTTCATGTTTAGGAAGAATAATACCAAGGAGAAAGACCCAAGAAGAGAATTTCACATCCCATAAGAACGATTACAACAACTCAAAACCAACACATTCACAAAGCAGTAAGCTCGAAATCACTTTTGCCTCGCTTACTTTGGTTTAAAAAAAGAATAGTTAATATTTGCTTGTCTTTTTGTTTTGTTTCCCTTTTTCTCCTTCTAACTGAAAAGAGTAAGTATAAAGGCACTATTGCATGAACACAAGCGTTAATTATGAATTTTTAGAAATTTAGTATCATTAACTTTGTTGAACAGTGATTTTTGCTGCTGCCCATACATGGACATTTTCCATTGCATCCTGGAGTTACAGCTTTGGTGCAAGCAAAACTGCAGCAAAGTTATTGCTGGAAACAGTGTCCTGGGTTGTCCCGGTGGCAGTGCTGGTGTGTACCTGGAGAAACAGAGATGCTACCCCTGCTCATCTCTTGCTGGAAGCATGGGGAAATGGATATAAGATAAACACACAGACACACAAGACTTGGAGAAGTTAATTTCATCGCTAGTGCTGCCAGTGACTGACTAGTTTTTAGCTCAAGTTGTTTAATTAGCCCCTATTTCCTTGTTTGTGAAACAGTTAATGCAGCAGGGGTAACAAGGTGTCTGTGGCTCTTCCAAAGCTGCTCTTGGGAATACGCACAAAATTTCTACATTTGAAAATGTATGCAAAATATAATCTTGGATGTACTTACAATTTATTCTTAGGAGACCCAGAGAAGAGGCTCAGTCGAGAAAATCTCTTCTTAAACAGCCGCTCTCGCTTTTTTCGGCTGTGCTTCCCATCTCCTGCGCTTTCTTCCGTGAGTTCCTTCTTTCCTTTGTGCCAGTTCATTTTATCTGTCATAACAACAGCACCTGCTTAGCTGAAAACAGAAGTCTGAGTAGCTGTTTGAAAGCCTCTGCTTTGCTGTGTTGTACCTGGTGAAGTCTGGATCTGCTACTCTACAAACTTGTGAGGGTCCTGGTCACGCAGGAGTTCAGTCGAGATCTGTGAGCAGCCGCTCTCCGTCAGATGAAGAAAATACCTGCTCTGAAAAATCCTGCAGGCACACAGTGACTCTGGATATTCTTGCTCTATTCCACGCAATTATAGAAAGTAGGCTTGGACATTAAATATAATGGATATTTCCCTCTGCATGCTCTCTTTCATGATTAAGTAGTTCCTTAAACCAAGAGTAGAGGCGGCTTGCTTGATACAAGCAAAGAGCCAGGAGCCAGGGAAACAGCTTTTTGTGCAGGGAACAGAAGCAGTGAAATAAATGTGAAATGGAACAAACACTGCTAGGCAAAAACCAGACCCCTGAAAAGATGAAGAACCAACTGGGGATTTTAGTTAAGGCTTGGAAATTGTTTCCTTTTTCTTTTGATAAAGCAGTTGATTAGCCTGCATTTCCGCGTTGCAATGCTTTGTCTCCAAGAATTACCCCTTTGGCCTCTCTGATCGAATTAGTTCCTCTGCTCTACATTTGATATTTGGTAATTGCATTAACTTTTGGTTGCTTGACTTGGAGGGTCATGTTCACCCCCTCCTCTGTCTGTTGTCTTGTTCCTGCCTGTTACAAATATTTTCCACAAATCTTCTGAAACAAACCACGCGAAGTTTGTAGGCTTAAAAGCAAAATTGGCAACCATTTTTAACTTTTCTGCTTTTACTCCTCTTCTCTTCTCTCCCTGTACCTCCTCTCTCCTCAGCCCCTCACAGCCTTCTAAGTAGAGTTCCCTACACCCAGCTCTTACCACAGGGATACACACAGGCAGGAGGGACTGGGCCCCACTGGGCAAATGCTCTGCAAAGGTTTTCATCGTGTTATAAACGTTTACCAAAATTATACATTAATACACGTTAACGAGGAATGTAAATACCTCGAAGGAGCACAGAGCATCACACCTTGCTACTCAGGCTTGGTAAGGAGACACCCAGGGCTTTCACAGAACCCAGCTAAGCTGGACCTGTATCTATCACAGAAATGGCAGAAAAGACAATTTATGAAAGGAATTACAAACAGTTCACTGACCTAAAAAGTAAAGTCAAGTGACCTAGTAAAAATAAACTATCACTAACGCACTAATATGCTATGAAGGAATGAAGAGAAGTTGCGAGTGAAAGAAAATTACACACCCCCCAATTAAATTGAGGTTTTAATTTATGACAAAATAATCTGCAAATTCAAGACCCATTTTAGGCATGCAGTGATGCTGAGGTGAAGCTCTGCAGAACAGACCACCTGTGGCTAATAAAATCAGCAACTGGGCAGGCAGGCATCTGCCTTATTTCTGAGAAGAGAGCTGCAAAGGCAGGGTCTTTCAGTACCAATTCCACTTGTCTAAAAAGTCAAGAGAAGAAAACGAGGCATTGAAAATAAACATGCAAGACTTGGTGACAAAGGATAGAAGATACTAATAATAGATCTTTTCTTAATCCTTTTAGACAATGGTTTTTGAAAAATTGTACTGTGGACATGTATAGTATTTAATTTCTCTTTTAAAGGTGAATTTGTCTGGCTGTGCTGAGTTTCCAGTGTCATAAGTTCTGATGATTTAGGGAGAATTCCTCCTGCACTTTGTTTAAATGCATTGCCAGATCAGAAGATCTGAAGACGCAGCAAATAATTGATTTATTTGCTTTGCTTTTCTTTTCTGCTTAAATCTTGTGAAACTTAATTACAATTGCTTTCTATAAACCAATTAACTGCTCTCACCTTTCTTATTTAGCACTAACAGTGTTTTGTTTTGTGAGCCGAAGTAACCAACACCAGTGTTACTGTCGCTAGCCCTGAGATTTACTCTGTTATATGGGCAGCCCATAAACATATAGATTATGTGATGACTACTTGCAGATCTGTGAGAAAATACATTTCGTTCAGATGAAGATCAGGTAACAGCAGTCCATAACATTTTCAGGAGCCTCAGTGTTCTATCTGCAGCTTGTCCCTAGTTAATTATAAGCAAGCTCTAGTACCTGCAACACTCCAGATGCCAGAAGTGATTTCCACTGGTGATGGTTGTTGATGGCTTTCATTCTTGAACATCCTGAGCAGTGTATTGGTGGCTCTGAAACTGCCTTCACATACAAAAAGTTTGCTACAGGACAAAATACAAATTATGGATGGGGTAAAAAACCACCACCAACAGTTTACAAAGCAGACTGATTGTTTTCCACTCCCGAGATGGGCAGATTAAACATGCAGGAAGCTATTTTCCAAAAGTGGAGCGTTTCCATAGCCATCCCTCCCATTGCACCAGCCCTGATCCAGCTGTTATTATTATACCAAACAGAGTAAGAGGTAAAATCTTTGTGGCGGTGCAAACACACCGAGCAAAAGATGCCAGGCAGGAAAGGAGTGCTGGAGAGAGGAAAGTACCTGAAGAGCAACTGGGGGACAATTTCTGTGTCACCACGATGCAGATTTTCTGATTCAGTTTTGTGACTTAAATGAAATTAAGCTGTTTGAACTAATTCTGGTCGTATTATTTTTGCCACCACAGGGTGTCTCTGCATCTCTTCTAACACCAAAGGCTTTGGTAGACTTTAATGGCAGTCTGCAAGCCCTGGGGAATGTAGGGCTAAAGGAAAATGTCCCCCAGGTTAGCTGTGGATTTTCTTCAGGATCATGAGCCTTCTTGGATTGGAATGGTGATGCCTTCATTAGCTGGTAGGAAATTCTTTTTTTAGCAGCTATAGTGCAGTGATGTTGTTTAATTTGGTTTTGAGAACTCTCTGGTACCACACTGCAGGAAGCCATGGCCATACGATGTGGGGCACTGATGTAGCTTCAGCTCATTCTGCACTATGCTCACAAGGTCTGAGGTATTTTCCCTGTAGTGGAACGCTTCTGCTAATTTCTGATTTCTAATTTTTCTGACTACCATTCCACCTTTATGCTTGTGTGGGTATTTTCTGTTCCCCTTCACTCAGGCTAAAGCTGGCATGGGATCAGCACAAACACTGTATCATTTGCTCTGGATAGTTTGTAGAATAAAACATTTTAATATGTTGGGTTTGGAGTCTTCCAGGGGTTTTTTTTCTGAGTCTTGTGAGCTTTGGTCTAGCATCGGTACTTGTTTCACCCTCCATGTAGCTGTAGCAATGACCTGAAGTGAGACCACAGAAAGGGCAGAAAGGTCTAGTAGAAGGTCTCTCTGTCCCAGAAACTCCCGGCCTCACAAGCCAGGCACAGCTTCTCACTTTCTCAGTATTCAGATGTGGCTTGGGTTTGAAGACTAAGGTGATAATGGTAGCAGGTGGTACCTGTGTTTGCTGCAAGCCTGTGTGTGGGTGCTGGTGTGGCTGTGTGCTGTAGGGGTATCATATAAACGTGTTTTTGTCTAGGACAGCTGAAAAGTAAACTCTCCTCAGGAGGGAAGACCTATGGAGGAATTCCAGATGAGAAGTGCTGAGCTAAGTAATCTGTGGATGGATAAAGCTGAAAGGTAGTTGGGAATCTCCTGACTGTCATCAGGGCATACCAGTTGGTTGAAACTCCATCTTTTCATAGAGAAAATACAGTTTGAAGTGTTTTCTGCCTCCCTCAGGAAAAGTTTCTCAGGGCAAGGGTCTTATGAGTGTGATATGTGAGCAAAAAACTCAGGCTCAAAGTGCTGCCCGAAGTGACATTTATTCATTCATGCAGATAATTAGCTTCAGCAGAAGAGACAATCACCCTCCAGTGGCAGGAGGCATGAGGAGTCTTTAACGCAGTGAGAAAGCTCTCAGGCAGCAGAGGGAGAAGGGAGAGAGGCTCCTGTGAGTAAGTCACTGTGAGGAGTTCCACAGTTCCCCAAGGAGCTAGATCCCTTCAGAGCTGACAACTCATGGCTTACATCTGAATCAGGCTGTGATAACATCTGAGCCTGGATTTGGGCAATAACTGAGTGTCCTAATGTCTGGGCTGTGGGTGTTGTCACATTCCCTGGCTACATTCTCCATGAAAATACTCAACTGGTTGATAACAAGTGTAGAAACTGGGATTGATGCGTTGCTCACTCCCAGTAACTGTGGTGCCTTTGCCTTGAGGCACTTGTGGTGCCTTTGCTTTGAAGAACAATTCAGCTTTTCTTAGGTTTCCACATCAGAAAACACAGATTTGATCTGATGACATTGTTGCACTTTATTCCCAACAGGCACACCAAGATTTGAGGTCTAGATATTTAGAAAAGCTACTTGCCTTACCCAAATACCTGGTTTGAATGGCTAGCTGCCACTGACATCCGTGGAAAATTAGTGAAGGCAGCGACAGGTGAAGTATCTTTTTACAAGTGAACAAGGTATCATTTGGGACAGCAATGTTAAATGCCGCTTCTTGAATACCGTGCAGACTTTCTTATTCCTTCACCTCTGTTTAGAGTTTGTGAAGGCCTTGGTTTGAATGCAAAGGAGCATGTGCTGCTTCAGAATAAGTTTTGTTCTGTATGGGGGGATGGGGCATGCAAGGGAAATGCTAATGTTCATGAAGGGTGAGGTTGGATGCCTGGATTTAGGCTGAGTGTGAGGTGACGTCTAAGCCAGAAGCAAGGGCTGTACTTCATTTGAGAGACACAACCTTTCCAGAATGAGTGGTTGATCTAGTAGCTTATCTGTCTCTGGATTTGCTCTGTGCTAGGGGTTTTCATTCACAAGTACTCACCCATGACAGCAGGGATTGAACAGCAGCACCTTTCGTCATTCTCTTCCTTTTAAGCAATTTTTCTTTCTAGAGACGAGAGGGAGAAAAGGCGGTTAGAGAAACACACAATGGTTTTCCCCCAAATCCCCTCCCAGCCTGCTGGCCGCAATGAGCCCACTCCGGTGACCACACCCAGGCTTTCCCTGCTCGGTGCGGGGCGGGGGCGGGATGCGGGCAGGAGCCGGAGGCTGCCTTCGCGTCCGTCACTCCAGTGCTCGCTCCCGCCTGGCATGAGGGTGTGGAGGGGGTACCTCCGTGCCTCGCCTCTGCTTCCTACTCTGTGATGTGAGGCGCAGGCATGCTCAGTAGCCGGTGCCTACCCCTCCTCTCCCAACAACAGTGCCTACAACAGTAGGAGACTGCTGGCAGCAGGCGCGGAGCCGAAAGCCATCTTTGCTGGAGAGGGAGGCAGCGCACCCCGCTCGGCCCCTCGCCATGTGAGTACCGGCCCGGGAGCGCTGCGGGCTCGCAGGGGACCGCGGGCACGCTGCTGCTCCCGCAGCGCAGGGGTTTAACTTGTGCCGCCCGGGGGTGCGGGGGGTGCGGGGGNGCTGCTGCCGGGCACCTGAGCGCCCAGATGGGCTCTCGCTGCTGTTTATCCAGCTGCCGGGCAGCAGCCCGGGGGCTTATTGACACGTTTCTAGTCGGATTAATACCGAAAAGGGAAGGCTGGGCCAAGATCCTCAACAGGTTCGAGTCAGGATTGTTCAATAGCATGAGTCACTCAGCGCTGCTGCTCCACAGCAAATGGGTCCTGCTTGTTTTCCCTGTTTAATGAAATGTTCTCTCAGATGATTGCTGTCTGATCAGTCCAGCCTCACCTTCTCCAGTACCAATGGCTTCCTGTCAGCAGTGCTTGATAGTAATCTGTTCCTTCTTGTTCTCATCTCTCCAAATACCTATTCCAAGTTTTCACGTGTAGCATTAATGGAAGCATTAACGTTCTCTGCTAGGCAGTGATGAAACCCCCAAAGTCCATTCTGAAACCAGAGGTGTGCTGAGGTAAATAGGAATTGATCAGACCCCTTTTCATTCACAACAGGATTCAGGCAGCTAGATGCATCATTTTACTATTGCCTCAATTCATTGCTCATTCCCAGTGACCCTTAAGGGAGAGCCTAAGAAAATGTCTAAAACAGTCATCTGTGCTGGTACTGGGTGATCTTGTAAGAACTGGGGCTTGGTTGATTCAGAGAACATGAGGAGTGCAAACTGTCCTGGAAATCTGTGATTAAAATATTTCCAATAACCCACTGTTTTCAGGAGGCATTTTCAAAATAGAGTCTACAATCATCACATATTCTGCAATGTTAGCTTTTGTCTTTAATGCTATTTCCTATATAATATCTCAGACAAGAAGCTCTTGTTCATGTTGTCCAAAATATTTCCAAAGCAAGGAACTCTTTCGAAGTCAAAAAAATAACTTTCTAAAAGAAGATTCCATGTGCAAATACTGAAGTCTGTCAGTTAAAGCCAGTTCATTGAAGGCTCCTGTTGCCTAGCTGTGTTTATATTGAAACAGATGATGACATCAAATACTTTTATTTGTATGTGAGCTGTTCTTCAATGATTAATATATGAGTTTGCTGCTGCAGTTTTATACAATCTGAGCTATTCTGACACTAAGCAATAATCAGATAATGTTTAACATAACCCGTGTGTGTTATGCCATAAAGAGGTTTTCACTTGTAAATGAAGTAGAAGGGGTGATACTAATATTACTTGGTCATACTTCTTCTGTAGGGGCTTTACATCAAACTTCTGACAAAAATTAGAGGAAAAGGGGAAAGCAGTTGTGTAATTTGGTCAAATAGAATTTCAGTTTGATAATCGAAAAAAAACCAAGACAAATAAGCAGCTTGTCATTGGCACTGTCAGTTGGCTTCTGTTTCATTGCCAGATATTGTAATGGAACCTTTTCTTCGAACATCTCCATGAATGTCATGTCCCAGTAACTTCTGAGTTACTGATGAACAACAGAGGTAAGTGTGTATTAGCTACTGACTTGCAGCAGCTGTAGCTGACTGGCTATCAGAGCCAGTTGCTGGTGAGCACCAAATACTCTCTGGAGGTCACTTCTCCTGCTGTTACACCTGCAGCAGTGTCAGGCTCCTCCCCTGCCTGTCCAGACCCGCGCTGACACCCCCACAGTGCTGTGTCTGCTGGTGTGAACTGCTGTGGCAAAGATCTGCGCTGGGCCAGCTGCCAGCTCCACCTGCCCCCGTGTGCTGTCCCCTGCAGCAGCTTGCAGGGTTCGCTCAGGGCAGAGCATGGTGGGTGCGGTGAGGTATTCCTTGACTCCTTTCCCACTTTCCAGCTTAGGAAAAGGAAAACACTTGGAGAGTGTCTGAACCTGGGGAGAGTTCTTGGTATTTCATGACTCCCAGTGGGTTTTGTTCTTTCAGTAAGGTGTCCAGTTGCTCAATTTGTAGTGTCCTGGGGTGAGGAGCTCTTCAGTTGGACCATACAGCGTGTGGAAGCAGCTTCCTGTTGGTTTTGAGCTGACAGGTAGCAGGTTCTGCCTGGTCTTACTCTTGCATTGGAAACCAGAGGACAGTGTTCTTACTCGCCGTGCTTTCTGTGATCTGTGATTGTGTATCGCCCCAGCAGACCTGCGTGATTCACATCAGGTGGGAATCTGCCCCTGTGGCCTCTATCAGAGTGAGTACAATCCAGGGCAGGTGAGGCACATTCAGGCAACAGACAACTTTCACATTTAAGCAGGCAGAGGAGAGGAAGCTGTAACATCAAAAGGTTGAATGAAAGGAGAAGGATATAAAAGGGATTTAAAGCAAGAACAGACAAAGGTTAGACCTTGCCAGTGCAACTAGGAAAATTGTTCCAGGTGTGAGGAAGAGCACACAAACTCATTTGGAGGAGATGTGAGAAGCAGTGAGGGACAAAATGGCGCTCAAAGCTGAGGCACTTACAGGCTTTGTTCCTTGCTGGAAAACAGGCCAACAGCAGCAGGTGAAGTTATGGTTTTGTTTCGTTTACAATGGTCACAATTCAATAGGTAATTATATACAATAGCAGCTCAAGGCATCGTGTCATCTGTTGTTTACAGACAGGTCAGTGACCAGACAGCAGGGTGCCTTTGATTACATTAACCCAATACAAATGTGCTCTATTGCAGGGGACAACTTCTGTGAGACAAGCAGCAATGCAAAGCACCCTGGGGCAAAGCTGCATCTCATTCCTTGGGTAGCAGTTAGAGCTTCCTGAAAAAAATACCCTTCTGCCTGTTTTAGAGCAGCAAGGAGTCCATCCTGGAGGGCATGGGTGGGATTAAAACAGTTCCAGCAGTAGTAATGAGTCTGTTCTGGTTGAATGTCTGTTCAGTTTTTCTGAGGGGAATGTCGTGATTATTGTCTCCTGTTGTTTGTAGAGCAGTCCTTAGCCCTGCTTTTGTGGGCATAATTTTACAAAACTTGTTAAAATCTCCCTGCCCTTCTCTTGTACTGATCAGCAGAGACAAACGATTCAGTATAATCCTCTTCACAGCCCTGATCCTCTGCTTTCAGGGAGTTTAGTGGCTTACAAAAGTGCATACAGCTAGTGCATGTCCTAGGAAAGTACAACAAGCATGAAATGGAGGGATACACTTTCTAAGTGGTGCGGCTGTTCCGTGCTGTAAGTGTCTGTGTTCCCTTAGAAATATGTTTCACAAGAGCTCCGTAAATTCGTTGTGCAGGAAGATGTGAGTCCACTGGAGCTCTCGGGGTTTTATACCTCGTGGCCAGCTGCCTCGGACCCAGACAAGCCAAGGTCAGGATTGACATCTGCTGACATTCTGCCTCCTCCCTGCAGTCAGCCAGAGGGACTGATGCTTTGAGATTCTTGTAGTACTGGTTCACACAGCCATGGCTGTGGAGGAGTGGGTTGCTCTTCTCATTTAAGGGATGTAATGGGGCTCGTAGTGAAAATAATGGGGCTGTTCTCAGAGGAGCAGGGCTGCGTACGTGAGAAGAGGATGTTGAGAAGTGGAAAGCTCCCCATTTTCAGCACAGTTCTATGCTGACTCGTTTGCTGGTTCTGAGGCTCACAGCTCTTAGTAAGAGCCTCGAAGTAAGGGTGTTAGGAGTAGGAGCTGCTGTTTAATTGCTGCCTGGAGACATCTCCAGAGGGATGTATGTGTTTTATTCATTGTTTGCTTCCCTCGACTTGCTCTCTTGTGGCATCATGCAGACACAGATCAACTTCATATATTGCAGTATAAATAAATGCTTCCAGCTCACGTGAAGGGTTATTCCTGATACACTCAACTTGCCCTTTGAAGTAAGGGTGGCCCAAGTAGGTCATGAATCTTTTGGATATTTGGGTGATGAGTGTTTGAAAGTGTAGAGATCAAACTGCATGGTGTCTTGAGGGCCTCAGCCAAGAAAGTAATCTCAGAAAGGGAGCTACTGGGAATGATATGTGACAAGTACAGGCAAAGATTATGTGTCCTAATAAACATTCTTCCAAACAGGCTAATGTGAAGTAGATGAAACCCAAATACATTTAGTTTGGTGGTCCCTTCCTTGTGACTTAGCTCCCACTCGTTCTGCTGTGCGTCAGCCATAACTTGTTCCCGTTGACTTCCAGGCATTTTGCACAGGTAGTTCCAGCTGTGGAGTGACTCACAGGACACTGAGGGTGGCTGCAGTAGAAGATGAATTGGTCTGGCAAAGGAACATTTCTCCTTTTTTAGGAGCTATTTACATAATTAATGTCTTCCTGAAGAGTCAGCGATTCGGCTGTAGAGCACCAGGCGAAGCCATGTTTGTGTGCACGTGTGTACAGAATGTTCCTGGGTGGGGGATGGACAGGCAAGGCTGAGGAGAGCAGAGCCGTGTATTCAGTGTTCTCCCTCTCCTTGCATGGCTCCTCTGCCACCATTTGTAGGATGCAGAACGCATGGGGGCTGCTCCCTGACAGCCTTAGCCAAATGTTTCCAGCTCCAGGAGGAGCAGCACAGGCACTCACGGATAAGTTCAGATTGTCCAAACTGTTTGTTTTAAGCAATTACAACTCAGAGACAGAATATTCTCTCTCCTACGTCATTCAGCACTCTCTGCTGTCATTATTCATAGCCATTACCTGCAATTAACTGGCCTGGGTTTCTTTAATGATACAATTCATTTTTTTCCTGGTGTCTGTGGTTGAGCACTCTAAACCCTTTTCCATTATTCACTGAAGAACCATCAAATGATTGCAAGGTGGGGGTTTTTTATCTGCCCAGCTATGGCAACCTTATGTTTTTTCAGTGTAAATTAGTAAGTAACTCATTGAAATAGAGCTGTCTGTGCCTTTTCAAGTGTTTTGTTGCTTCTGTACTGGGTGATATAATTAGAATGGAGGCTCCTGACCAAATGATCTGAATTATGTGATCCAGTTCCTTGATCTTTTCAGAAGAAAAATTTAATAAGAAAAATAAAAGTATTTCTATTTCAGAGTAAATGAGAGAAAAATTGATTTTATCAGGTGTTTTAACCTACACCTGGACTCAGTATCACAGCATCAAAAGACAACTCTTCTGAAAAATAGAGATTCTCATATGATCACCTTTTAGAAGATAAACTCCATAATGTTTCAGGAGTTGTGTTTTGTTTAGTTGTTTGTTGTTTTTTTTTTTTAAAGTACGTTCTCGTCTGTTGCAGTGCACTTTCAATGTAAACCAGTAAATGTATTGGAATGGTTTCCAGTTTGTGATCACTGCCTGTTTGGAAGCACCAGAGAGCTGAAAGTTTGTGTTTGTGAGGAGTCTGTGCTGTGAACTTCACTGGAGGTTTCATTGTTTTGAAACCTCTCGACACCACCCAGAATTGCAACAGCCTTTGCAAGTGGCTGGAGGCAGAACCAGAGCTGCTGGGTGGTAGGAACACCCCAGAGACTGTGATGGGTCCTGTCCCATCGAATGATCTCCGTGTGCTGGAGTCTGGGCAGGCAAGCAAGTGTCCACAGAGTTTCCAAAACTCCTTATGTGATCTGGAAAAGAGTTGAAGAGAAGAAATACATGGTGATAAGTGTTGTATTGAACTCTCCTTAGTGCTTGATACTGGACAGGTGCTGATTTTCTTTTAAGAAGCTTACACAAGATCCAGATGGGAATTTATTTTTTATTTATTGAAATTTAAAATTTTTAATTGGTAATTGAAATTTGAAAAGTGAACAGCATTAAAAATGCAGTAATTGTAGCAAAAAGGTTTTTCTTATTTCCTATGCTGGACAATGTGTTGTTACAAAATTATCAGAAGATTTCTTTGCATTCTAGGAAATGAAGTTGCAAAATTTGGTTTGAAATAACTCCTTGAAGGGCTGCAGTGCCTGTGTGCAGGAGAGATGTTTTGAAAACCATTTTGGGAGATAATAAAAGATCTGACTGGATGGTGTCCTGAGCAAGTCCATCTAATGGGCTCTGCTTTGAACAGATGGTTGCACTAGATGATCTCCAGAGGTGGCTTCCAACCTCAGTGCTTCTCTGATTCTGTTTGAAAAGGTCAGTCAAAATTGAATATGTTCGAGTTAATTAAACTAACATTTGGCTGTTTCCCAAACATACAAGATCTCGATGCTTCATCCATGATAACTTGGTAGCACTTTGATTTTCAATCCATTGGCAGTGGATGCCACAGAAATACCTCTTAATAGAATGGGAAAACATAGGGTATTCAGGAAGGGAGGGAATGTAGGAGCTTGGAACAATGCAGATCACTGGAATGCGTTATTAAATTTGGCTTGAATGCAAAAGTTCGTGTTCTTCCCACAGAGAACAAAACCCAGGTTCTCTGCAAGTGAGCTTTCTCATCTTTCATCTTCAGTGCAGTCTTCTCTAGCTTGGTGTCAGCTGCCAGCTCTACACCATGTCTCACAAGACCTCGACAGTCTGGAAGAAGCCACTGTGCTGTTCCCCTGTAAATGCTGCTCCGCAGTGCCGAGTGATCAGGTTAATAAAACCATACGTGCTTATATCAAGTTAGAGTGTTCAGATCCGTAACAGAGGAGATGGAAATCTCACTGCCACGTGCAGCACACAGCAGGAGTCGCTCAGAGCAGGCAAGGAGTGGTGTGCTGGCCGAGGCAGGAGTTGTGACCCGCTGCTGCAGAGCTGTGGCTTTAGCAGCTGGGTTTGTAACTTCTGGAGATGGTGAGTTTAATCCCTGCCTTGTCTACCAGCTGGTGGCTGTTGGAGCAGCACAAAGGACTGTGTGTGTGTCAGGGCGTGGCTGAGCAGGTGGCTCCCTGTCCCTGGAGCTGTGCAGGAGCACTCTGCAGAGCAGGCTCTTTGTACCTGTGCTGGTGCCAGGCACCTCTTGTTTCTGGGTGTCAGAAGCAGGATGGATCCGTAGCCCAGCACCTTCCCTGCCTCTCCAGATCTCCTTCCTCATACTAGATTTCATGTACCTCTGGGGGAGAGGTCAGCAGTGAGTTTTCCCAGTGAGCCATGCAAACTGCATTTCTTGCTGGGATCGATCTCTGAACCTTCTCAGTGAGTGATCCACCCAAAGCACTCAGCTCTGCTGAAGCGTGGAGCCTATGTCAGAGCAAGTGTGCATCCATGAGGGAAAGGTCTTGGGAATTGGCTCCCTAGGCTTCTCAGCATCTCCCCTGCACACGCAGAAAGTCAGGGGTGCTGGCTCTGGAAGGTGGAGGTGTTGTAATGAACTCATTGCCTTTTTAGGCGCTGAGGTCCCAGATGGTGCGATGTGTCAGCATTTTAGAAATACAAGGATCCTGATAAAGCTTTCCTAGAAACTATGAAAATCGTTAATTATCCCTAAGCCCACTTGTTACCTACTTCAGGAGGTTAATGGTTAGAAATTGCATTTGTTCATTTGAATTCACATACAAAAATAGCTCCTCTTTATCATGCTGGTGCCTGGCCCTGTGCAGGGCCTTAGTTACAGTGTGCTGCAGTAAGGCTAAGGGCACTGCTGCTTGAAAGCACGAACCTGGTCTGCTGGCACCCAGGAGCTGGTGGCACAGACTAATGCATGGGTTAGTGTTTTGTACATTATTTTGGAGTTTAGAGGGGAATTCTAAGCCTGTACATTCCTTATTGCTGTCAGTGATCCTGAACAACATTAAAAAGAAGAGACAAAACTCTCTCACCCCCTGTCTCCCCCTCACTCTTTTAGGCTGACTTGGGAAAGCTTTCTGAACTGCAGCTAGGGTTTGCTGATAGCTTTGACAGAGAATGGTTCCCCCTTCTCTTTCCTTCACAGATCTCCAGTAGTAGCCACTCCAGCGTGTGCACAGAGACAATACCTGCACCCAGCTCGTGTCACCTGTGGTGACAGTTCCGATGGGGAAAGGGGAGGGGAAGCAAAGGAACAAAGAGCTTTAATCAATGGCAGCAAAAACATCACAAGTGCACTGAGTGACAAAACAGTCCTTCCAGAAGGCTTTGGGTATTGGGTTGTTTCCTGTACTGCCAGACGTGACTGGGGTTTGATGACGGCTTCCAGCCCATCGGCTCACCCAAGGATTTGAATTCGCTGAGCTGTTGTCAGCGCTGCAGTTGAGAGCCTTTCTGCTGATTGGGATCTGGGGACAGCTCAGCTTGGGAGTGGGTGCTGCCAGGATGAATCAGCAGATATCTTACTGGAAGCAATTGACAGTCTGGATATCCCAGGTGTTTCGCAGAGATCCCACCAGGCTATAAAAGCCTGCTTGTGAAATGTTTGACTTCTTCTTTCCAGCAGGGAGCTGTACAGTCATTCCCTGACAGCTGAGATACTGTCTCCCACACATGTATGAAGATCACACAGTGACATTTTTCAGCAAATTTGTTTACTAGATGATATAAATACAAAAATTTTTCAAGTCACTTAACACCTTGATGCTTTTCTATTTGCATTGAACAGTTTAGGGAGACAGGGGGGAGGGGGGAGGGAATGGAAAGGCAGAATATGCCCCACATGTCTTGGCATGGTGACAGGAATCACATTTTTCATGTCAGTCTCCATTGCTGCATGTACATGAAGCAATATGGTCTCTTGTATTTCGTCTTTGTAACTGATACGTGGCTTCAGCAGCAGCAATGTTAAAGCAAAGACCTTTCCATCAGCATGTTCATTGCCCTTGTAGTGACAATCAGTTTTATGCGCTTGACTCTAGGGGAGAATGAGCAGATTTGATTAAGTTCTGTGCAGACTGAGATGTCTTAGCATTAGAATGATCTCCTAACAGAAATCACAGCTGACAGGTGCTTTTCTTGTTTAACCCCCACCTGGCAAAGCCAGTTATGTGCTATGCAAGTTGGTATTTTTCTTGTTGCTGACTCCCAGACAGCTGTTTGCTCAAGAGCTCCTTCACCACCACAGCTTTAGAAATAAAGCCCGTTCAGTCCTGATCTGCCTCTCTCAGCCCTTCCTGTTTCATGAGCAGCCTGGATGGTAAAACTTGTCATGCAGAAAGAAGGCATTTAGAGTAAAACATAACAATTAGAGTCAAACGCTGTATATTTGGGCAGAAGAAAGAACAACTCAGAGTGTTGGTGTGTAAGAATCAAGAGAGGGCCGGCACCTTGGAGAAGAAAGCGAGGAACCCACAGAGCAGAGTTCCTCTCTAGAATACCCTTGTTCCTGTGTGCTGTCAGTGCTCAAGGGGTACCAGGATTTCTGAGTAACTCGCTGTACTCTTGGAGGAATCTGTAGGGCTTGTATCAAGCGAAAGAACTCCAGAAATCACACATTTGGTTGCACTCAATGGTTGCTAGTACTGAAGTCCCTTAGAAGATTAAGTGCTGTGTAGCAAAGGGGAAAGGGGTTCAGAAGGTCATATCTGTGTAGGAAGTTAAATCCAAAATCCTCGGAGGCAGCATGGCTGCTGACTCTGGATCAGGCTCAGCTCAGAGCTAAATCATTCTGTACAAGGTACTTGCACTCTGAGATGCTGCAGTAGCATTGCATAATGTGAAGGGAAACATTAAAAAAAGTAGCAAAGAGTAGTTCAGAAGGTAACTCCCAATGAATTAAGCATTACTTACTTTGCTGAGTGAACGTGAAAAATCCCCAAATATTGCAAAATATTAAACATTTAACAAAAGTTAAACAATGACTAGCCAAATGTTCATTTAATTTAAAACTTCCCCTTTTTTTTTTCTTTTCTTTTTTTTTTTTTTGTACTTTGGTGATGGCGCTTGTCTCTGGGTCTGTTCTAGTACTTCTTGTCTATTTACAGCAAAGGCAGCTGTTTCCTCAAAGTGGAGCAGAGTATTTGTGCTTCACTGTTTGGATACATGTAACCATTTGTAAAACTCCTCTAGTGGAAACTCAGTGGCTTACGTTTATTTCTGTTATCTTTGTTTTGCTTTGAAACCGATTGTGCAGGCTGCTGACGGGATTTTGCACGCAAATGACAACGGAAGGTACTTCACAAAGATTGCTTCCTCTCTTTAAAAAAATTACCATCTAGGATTTAGGCTGCAAAATGAGAAACTCTTCTTATTTGGAGGGGATGGGGAAGTATTGTGAGTAACAGAGGAGGTAGCAGCTTGGTGAGTGTATGGAGGAGACAAATCTAGGTGTTTATTCTTGCAGTCTGCGGCTCCAAGGCAGCTTTCAGTCTCTGGCCAGCACAGGCACAGAGAATCCCCAGCCAGGTGTCTTGGGCGGCGACTCACGCTGAGCGCCCTTCTCTGCTGTGTCGCTGGTCCCTGCGGATGGGCTGCCTCGAAACCTGCCTTCTCCTGCCACTTCCCTGCTGAATGGGACTTGTCTGTCTGTGTTTGAGACTTTTCCCTTCCTGAAGTGGTTTGATTACAGGTTGGTTATGGATTCATCAACCAGCAAGCATCAGTGACAGCTCCCAGCCTGTGGAAATGGCCTTCCTTTGAGTTTCTGCTGGGTTGGTAGCATGCATTTTGGGAGTAGCAACAGAAACATATCCAACAGCCTGTCAGTGGTGACAGGAGACAGGATTGCAGTAATTCCTTTGTGTTGTCAGATAAACAAAGGGAATCCCTCTGCTCTGAGCTACAATTTCCTTTAATTTGGTCAAAGTAGAATAATCTGCATTTATTCTTCTTGGCCGTCTCTTTGAGAGAATAAACTGGGCAAACTCTGCTCATTCTTTCCTAGCGGAACAGACTGGATGTAGGCTGGGGTCGGAAGAAAATTAATTTAGAATGTGTGAGGAATTGAGGTGAGGGCCTTGACTCTTTCTTATGGAGCTTTTGAATTTCTGAAAAGCCTTTGCATTTTCTGTTCTGCCAAGCTCCAACTTCGTAAATCCTTTTTTGGGGAGCAGCACAGAAAACTGAGAATTGTCATGACGGACAAGGCTTCTTTTACTTTAACCTCACATCTCAAATGAGAGCATCATAGGTGCCTCAGCATTTGTATGAGGCACGTGAGAGACGGTGTGAGCTTTCAACAGGCCTAACAGCACAATTCTCTCTCAGGATGGAGACTTGAAGTTTTACACAAAGCTTTATCTCTCTCCAAACTTCTTTAATTAGCATCTAGGACTCTAGATATTCTTGCTATGTGCATGCAGAGCCAGAGAGAGCTTTTCAGCAGAGGCTGTGACTTTGCACTGGACACGTACAGTGAGGAGAAACAGGATTTCTGCCCTGCTAAAGACGAAGCAACAAGATAAATCTCCGTATGCAGGAACTTTATCTGGGCAATGCCTTTGCTTCTGCTGCTAACCCTTGTTTGTCCACAAGCCCTGCAGCAGGGCTTAATCAGGGATCACGTGCTTTTGGGATAGAAGAGATTGCTTCTGCTTCCTTTTTACTGCAGGTGCAGAGAGACTGAGTGAGGACAGGGATAGACTGACTGGGGTGCCCAACCCACTGTTACATTAGACATCACACGACCTCTCTGTTGTACAGAGAATGAAATTACTGCCATCTCTGGCCTCCTGTCTGCAAAGTGGAACAAAGGGAAGAAGGGAAAAAAAGCCCTGAAAGACTCAAGCACTTTTTTTAGTTATCTTCAATTATTAGACCATTGCCCAAGTAATGGGGCTTGTTTGGAACTGGGAACCTCTTATAGGTACTGCCTTAACCAAAGCAGGGTTCTTCTTGACAAGTCTTTACTTTTCCAGAATGTGGTGTATTTTGTATTTCCAATTACAACAGATTTTACATGGAACTTGTTCTTGGGCATGTCCAGATAAATGCTCAGCATGTGTAGCTCAGAGATCAAAAAGACAGGTTGACCTGACAAGGATTAGGAGAGAAGATATTAATACTCCACAAGAAGTGTGAGATTTTAAGTGAGAAGGTATTCAGCACAGGAACAAACACCTCTGCCCAGGAGCATGCAGATGTTTTTTTCAAATTGCTGATGTTTATAATGACAGTTGCTTTGTGCAAATGTGTATAAAGAAAGCTCAATTTAGAAGTTTCCATGATGCTGTGCAGGAGCTATTTTACATATGAGCATTATGATTTCAAGCATGTTCTGTTTGACAATTCAGTGTTTTGTTCTGTCTTTAGAAATAAAGCCCTGAGAGGCTGGTATTTTTTCTGTGTGTGTGCATTAGTTGGGTTGTTTTGGGATAGGCAATTTGTTCTGTTTATTGTTCAGAATATCTAAAATGGAGAAGCTGCTTGACAAATTCAAATGCTGGGATTCAACATCTTGTTTTTGGAGCCTCATCTTCAGTCCACTTGGCTTGGCTCTTGTCCCAATTTGGGTATCTGGCTTTGAAGAGTACTTGTATCTTGCCAGGAGTACTTTGCTTTACACAGGATGTGCTGCTGGTGCTCATCCTCTCTATGTGGAGGTATCATTTGTAGCAAGCTGAATGGCAACAAACCAGGAACAATTATTTTGTGCCTACAGCATCAGAGAAATTGAGAATATATTTCATAGAAGGACAGTGGGTGGCTACTGACTGCACAGGAGCTGGCCCTGTTCATGAAAGAAGAAGGTTGTGGGCTGTGTAATACCATACTAGGTAGAAGAGGATGCATCCAGCACCTTTCTGTTTCCTTCTTGTCCCCAGTCTGTAAAATACGTGTAAGTAAAGCAAACGGATTCTTGGAACACTGGCAACCTCAGCACTGTGCAGATTTACACAGTGTAAACACTGGCAAATGAACCAAAGAAGAATTAAAATCTTCTTGGAAAACTAAGGCAAACATAGCTGTGTAGAATATATTTTGTGAATTATATTCCCTCAGAATTAACAACTGTTAATGGGAATTAAGAGAGTAGAGCATCCTGGTTTATACTGAGCAGCATAAATGAATAAAAATGATTTACGTCGTTCTCTTACGTGCTAGTGGTTGTCTCAGAGCTTTAATGTCTGGTGTCCTTTGATGTTGATGTCCTTCAAAATCCTCTCACAGAACTGAGTCAGTGTGGGATTGTGTCTCCATCGCAGTGCTCCGGAAATCAAGGTTTTAAAAGATGTTAAGACTCCGGTCCTCGTCCTGAATGTTTGTTCTCCCAAGGTACTGGGATGAAACCCAGCCTACAAGAACCCTCACCCACTGTTTGGCTGGGAACGTGGCTTCGGGGTGGTGGCTCCTGCAGTTCATTTTCTGCCCTGAAAGTGTGCTGGTGTTTGGTGATACACATGATATTACATACCAGAGAAGTGGTGAGCAAAACAGGGGAGCAGCATGTTTTAATAGCATGACCCTGGGATAAGGAAAGATGTTGTGGTCCAGTGAGGTGCATGTAAAGGGTGTTACTGTGATAAATCATAACCATCTCTGCCTTGCTCCTTCTTTTAGCCTTTCCTCACCTTTGCTCTATGACTGACCTTTGAATATCTTTGCTTTCCTGTAACTATTTTGCCTCACAAAACCTTCTGTGGAGTGAATTTGCTCCAGCAGTGTGTGCACAATGTGTGTCTTCTAGATTTTTCATCAGAGGCCACATCTTGTGTAATCAGGAATAAACTTGCCTGGCTTGGTTCTAATTTGAAATTTGATTTCTTAAATGTTCCTAAACTAAAAAAAAAAAAAAAGAAAAAGGAAAAAAAAAGGCAGAAAAAAGCGCATCATGCTGTGACATCTGAATGGAACAGAGCCTGTGGACTGGGGAACGTATCTTTGGCTAGAAAAGATCTTTGAAGAGAGAAAATAAATTCCCTATGGAAAGATCAAAGCATATGAAGTTAATGGATTGTGACAAGGTAAAAAAATACCTGGAGAAAATAGTAAGTTCAAACATAAAAGAAGGGAATAGGAAAGAGTGGGGTTTTTTGTTGGAGATAAAGGATGGTTAGATGGCTGGCTAAGTACTTGAGATTATATGTTGTAGCTAAAAGGTTATTAGTGGGAATAGGGACTTTTTTCCTATCTGGTGCAGCCGCCACTTATGTGGTGTCATGGTAGCCTTGGAGCTGCAGTCCTAAATTCCTGCTCTATTGCAGTGCTCTGTGCTGGTGCCTACAGCCTAATGCACCCTGTACTGCAAACAGATCCTCTCAGACTGACAGGAGACTGATGTAATTGTAATAACTCTTAAAGTCACTTTAATAGTCTGAGTAGGTCCTGCTAGGGTCAAAAATATATGGAGCTTATCACAGGAAAAAAGGCAGAAACCCATCTGGTGAGCTAGGAAGTGTTCATGGGTGAAGAGCTCTGGAAAAAAAGCTGTTGTTCAGGTTGTTGCGAGCAAAGCTCATCTGCACTGCTGTACATGTCCATGGCCCCTCTTCTCTCCTGCAGCGTTCCATGTGTCACAGTCATACAGAAACAGGAACTGAAACTGAGCAGCAAAGACAGATCCTCAAAGACCTCCCTTTCAGTGGCACATGGGTGGGAATCAGACCTTTGAAATGCCTCAAGAAGCTGAGATCAAGTGACTTTGTCCAAGGCTGTGCTGGGCTTCTGTGGCAGAGAAGAAGCTGCACTCAGTTCTCCCATGTAGACTCCCCTCCTTCCCTGGGGCTCACCACAAAGCCCCAGGGGTTCGTGCCAGTGCCTTACATGAACAAGGAGGTTCACCTGCACTAACTACAAAGTACTGGACCTACTGAGAGATACTCAGCCACACAGAGCCAGCTGTAGGTGTTGCTGCCTGCCCCTCAGGTTTATTACTCCAAATGTTTGAGCAGTTTCGTCTCCACAAACCTGCTGATTGTTTCCTTTGTTGACAGTCACGCCTAAACAACATTTACTGCCTCTTAGCAACACCTGCCTGCCCTCTGTCTTGGGTCAGTTTCTCATTTGCCTTTTCAGTTTTTAAGAAACAACCTGCGTCTCTTGTCTTTCTGTCTCCAGAAGTTTATTTTGATAAAGGCAGTAGATTTGTAGAGTGACCATAAGGAAGGGAAGTTTATGTACGTGGGTCACCTCTGTATTGACGATCTGCTGGAAAGCTGAACAATATTGGGGTGCACTTCATCAGCACATCCCATTTAGTGCTTTGCCTGTGACCACATGCTGTGGGAGGGGTGTTATTACCAGATGGGGTGAGAGAGAGATTAAGGCCCTGGTAAATCCTGGTCTCCCAGCCCTCGCTCCTCGTTAATACTGCCTGTGCTTGGTGCATGCTCCTCTGCTGTTCTAAGAAGTGGCTAAACTGACAGGTTCAGGATTTGTGTTGCTTCCAGCTCACACGCAAATTCAAGTGAAATAAAATCAACTTAATTAAAAATAAAATTGTAAGCCTTTCTTTTGATTAGACAGTTTTACTTTAAACTAGAAATTTTCCCTTGTTTTAAAGCAAGAGCAACTGCAAGAGCAATCTCTCGTCTGTCCCTATGACGAGAAGGAATTACATAAAGGAATAGATCTCAGTGGGTGCGTAGTCCAGAAGGAATGGAGCAACATGAGTGCAAAATTCAGCTATTAATAGCAAAGCACTGCTATCTTCTATTCTCTTAAGATCTTGTTTAGTTTGGCAAAGCACAGACAAAACCCAAGAAGTTGTGGCAAGTAGGTGCAGCAAGACTGGATTGGATAGAACAAATGGTTTTGATGAGAAATGTTATTACTCTAGAAATGAGAAGGTAAGAGACCTTGAGCTGAGTATTTGATATTCAGAATTCTTGGTAGTAGGATGCCAACAGAATTTCAAAAGAGCAATTGGACAGGAGTAGTTGGACAGCTGCCATTGAGTGACTGAGGCGGTATGTCAAGAACTGTTGTAGTATTGAGGCCTTTGCCAGCTCTCAGCACGAGGCCATGCTGTTCCCACCTTTTCTAGGATGTTCTGTTGTAGTCCTTTCTGTGTCATGAGAAAATTGTGCACTCGGTTACGTCTGGCACCACTTTGGGTTTTTTTGGTTGGGTTTTTGAGGTTTTTTTTGCTTTTCGTGTAACCATGCTATCTTAGTTCAGCAGCTAAGTTTAGATGCCGGTCCTAAAATTTCAGTTTTCAACCTTTATTTTACCACGGTGCGCTTGTACAAAGCAGCAATCCCAGTGGCAGCCTTTTGGCACACTGTTCCTGCCAGGCCCAGAGCAACTGGGCTGCCCTGTGTGGTGGTGAAAGGGAGTGCTACTCCCAAATGTGCAGTGACTCCTTCTCTTCCATCTCTTCCTGTTTTGCACAGCTCTGTATGGCTTTTCTTTTGTGTATTATCAGTTTTGCCATCAGTCACTTCTCTGGCAGTGTGGAGGGGTGGAAGATGACAGCATGCACAGCACTGCTGCAGGAGGGTTCCACTGTGGCATCGTGCTGGCAGCACAGGCAATTGGCCACATTGACTTCTTCTCTTTTCATAGTTGAGAAGAAAACATATGGGATTAGTAAGCAACAGAACCTCAGTTTTCATTTGAGAAAGGAAATAGAGTGATTCATTCTGAAACCATACGCTCCAAGGAAGGAAGATTTGAATTATTAACAGCATATCTAAACATGACGGGTGCTGACACCTTCATCTCTTATTTTTACTGCCATGGATTTTCTTCACATGCAGTGAGAGAATTTACACTACAGGAACTGTTAATGGTTTCACGCTTCCT
Source organism: Gymnorhina tibicen (assembly GCA_013399875.1). Lineage (NCBI taxonomy): Eukaryota > Metazoa > Chordata > Aves > Passeriformes > Artamidae > Gymnorhina > Gymnorhina tibicen. Next base: position 2,813,756 of record VXAZ01006886.1, read on the forward strand.
ACCCATTTTTAGCTGCCTAATTTATGGAAAGCCATTACTAGGTGAGTCACTGCTTTCACAGGATTAGTGTGGCTGAGATAGAGCTTTGGGTGTTCCTTTAATTTCCATATTTGCTTGAAAGGAACATCAGATCCACATTAAAACTGTTAGTGTTTGGTATAACAGGAGAGTTCAGAGTCTCTGCTCTATTTGATCATGAACAGATATTGCAGGAGATGCTCCCTGTCCCTACAAGCTAAACAACCAAGAGATACTGACCTGCATTCTAGGTACTGTGAGTCAGGGTGTCTCATTGTTCAGAACTTGTGCCTCATTGGATGGGAATGAAGTCATTCCAAAGATTACAAATGAAGCAATACTGAGAATCTCACTGTAAATCTCACTATAAAGAACTAATTGCAGAAGCACATTTACTTTCTGGTTGATCTTGTTGAGAAGTAGACATTCACAAGTTAAAAAATGTAACATACAAGCCTGAGGGTGAAGGTTTTCCCCTAATAATAAATGAACTGTGGGTTGAAATACATTTGGGCTGTCTGTATCGTGAATGCAACAGGAGAAAATGCAATGTGTAGAATACTCAAGGACTGAATAAGGGGCAGATGTCATAGCCAGTACTCTTTGTAATAAATAACTCAGAAATATTTGTTCAATTTAGACAACAAACTCAAGCAGGCAGTTACAGATAAAATCTAAAGGAAATCCTGAATTGATTTTTTTAAGCTAATTTACTCTTCTGTAAACCTCTAAACTTGTCGTGAAAGGCATGTGTTACTTATCTCTCACCCAATTACAAGCTCTTGAACATCTGTGCAGATTTTTTCTGCTGCGGGTTTTTGTGTCCAGGCCTCCCTGCAGAGCCTGTCTCTGTCAGCTGTGTGTAGGTTTCTTAGCCAAGGAGTTCCCATCTCACAGCGCGTACCAGGTGGCACAACTCTCCACCTTCAGCTTCCACGTTTGCCCGGCTGGGAAGGGTGGTGTGGCTCTGAGTCAGTGTGGGCCTGCAGCTGGGTTGGCTTTGAGCTGCTGTCCTGAAGAAATTCTCTTTGGGTGGACCCGCAGGTAAGAACGAAGTGAACCATCACCGGTTCTCACCCTTTGTTTTCTGCGGGAGCGTTTGTGGGGGGCGAGCCTGGAGAAATGATGTTACAAGTAATGTATTGCTCGGGATTCTTTTTCTCTCCGCAATTTCTTTCTGTTCTGTCAGCTTCTTTTTTTCCTCACACCGATTACTCTGACTTAAGAAATTACAAAGCTCTTCCTAACAGTGCTTGAAGATTGGTATGTTTGCTGTATAAATTCTGAGGCAGATCTTCAGCTGCTACAAAGAGAAGTGACTCTGAAGCCCCAACCTTTTTTTTTTTCTAATTAAAGATCTCTTGTGTATGAGCTACCCACTTCTTCTTTCCCTAGGGATTTTAAAATGCTTAAAAGATTCTAAAAACCAAGAGAAACAAGTCCAATAGTGACTGATATGCATAAGGCTGGGAGACAGTAAGTTATCAGTGGCTCGTTAAATGCTAAGTTACAGAAACTAAACATCAGTCATGTTAATCACTTGGTGTCTGTACACGTTTTCATGTGTACCCCCCCAAGTGAATGATTTTGAAAGAGGTGTTAGAAAATTAATTCAAAATTAAATCCTTAAAACCTATCATCAAACTCATCACAAGAACATGTACTTGCCTGCATATTTACCAATAAACGTTCTTTGACTGCTGTTTTACTGTGTGAGTCTGTGGTGGAAATGGAAGTCCATTGGCACTGACTTTTATAAGAAGATTCGAAGTACTTGGAGTATTTAGAATTGAACTGTTCCATCATGCTTTTCCAGTAGGATTTTTCTTAATGGAAATGTGTTTCAGCTACATATTCAGCAGCCATACGTCTGTATTTTCAGGCAAGTATTTTAAATTTTCTTCTGAACTGAAATCAATACAAACATTTGTGGTGGATTCTTTTACTTGTGCTTTCAAAACACCCCACATTTTTCATGTTGCTGTTTCATTCAGGGCAGCTGAGTGACTGAATGCAGATGAAAAGCAAAGCAACAACATTCTCTGGAAGCTGAATGATTGCCTGCTTATGTCTTACACCACTTCTGTGTGAAATGAGCAGTGTCCTCCACTGGAGAGCCACTGACGTGACTAAGGCGTAAAACTGAGTAACAAAAGCAAGAGCAGAGGCTAAAAACAGATGCATGTGAGGCTTTTAAAGGGTACTGGCTTTGGCCAGCCTTTCCAAGGAAACACAGTTTGTGTGATTGCCTTTTTACCATTCTGCTACACTTGGTAGAGCAGTACAGACCTCATAGATGCAAATTCTTAAAAGCTGTGGAAAATCAGTAGCCAGGTGTAGTTGAGGGCCCAGTTAGTGTTGCTAGCTGAGGAGAAGTGAGCAGGAGTAGCTCAGGAGCCTTTCCTGGCTGCGTGTGCAGGGATGGTGGGACCTCACCACACCGACTGTGCTGGTGCTCCCTGGAGGGGAAAAGGCTGGTGGAGGTGGCAGGAGCTGGAAGTGTTGCAAGTTAGTGAGTCCTGCAAGGTGGTAACGGAGGTAAGCTGGAGGTATTTTGGTGCCTGGGGAGGGATGTAGCAATTTTGGGTATGAAGCCAGGCTTTATTGGTTTAGTTCTCCTGGAACAGTTCATAATATAGCCTGCAAAGGTTGCTTTTTTGCTGACACTCACCACATCATAAAGCAGGGAATAGACGCAGTAATTCTGAGTAGTGCTGATGTTTTAGACCAGTAGAAGGGATAAGGCTCAGTATCAATAACAACTCCTAGGGGACCCTAACCACACAAAAAGGCAGAAATGTATACAAAGTGAAGAAGTATGATAATATACCATGAGAGTTTGTTCTATAAATAAATAAGCCAGTGGATTGAGTATTTGTCCTGCTTTGATGCATTTCATTTCCAAGCAAACTAACATACGAATGATAATAAAATGAAAATATTCTTTCCTTTTGGACATTGACTGTTGTCTCCAGTTGCACCAGAGGACACCTAAAGTGGTAAGATGGAGCTATCCCCCTCTATTAAAAGCCCCTTGGACATTGCCTGATACACTGTGGAGTTCTGACAGTAATATTTTACTGTAATTGCTTTCTTAAGGTGACGACAGGGTGCTGAAGTTGCTGTCACTTTTTCTGTATGAGTTAAAACCAAAGATGTGTGATTCAGACCTACTCACTGACAGAGTGCTCTGCATTTACATGATTAGAAAGTTCTTCAGATTAAAAGCAATTCATCAAGGCGTTTCTCACTAGGAAAATACTTGTGTCAGATTAGCCCCTTTTCCTTTATGACGGTAGGACAGTAATCTTACTGAATTCAAGCAAAATCTCTGACCTACCTGCACAAACCATCAGGTAGGGAGTTACATAATATCTGTAATTAGTCCCAGATGCAAAACTCTGCATGTTTAGGATTGAAGGCCGATTTGAAGTTCTTTCAAAACAAAACGAACCAAAAAAAACCAAACAAAAACCAAACCCAAACCTCAAAACAACAACAAAAATCCCAGTACAAAGCGGTTCTGCAAACTTCTGAAAAAGAGTCTTTCTCAGAAAATCGGGCCCTTCAAATCTATTGAATCCCGTGAAATGTTAGTCAAAATCTTAATAAGAAAAAAATGTTTAGCAAAAGGTGTTGGAAGGTTCTTTGTCACTCTGGTACTGTTTAGGAAGGCTCTGTGTGGAAGTGAGCTGCGGGTTCTCTGGAAAGCTGCCACAAAAGGAGGTTATGGGGTGTCAGGATATCAATAACCACTTACAAACTGTTCTCTTCTGCTCGTTTGAGGCTCCTGGAAGTATTGCTGCTAATCCACGTGGGCACAGGGGTGCATTTCATCTGATGGCTGCTGCAATGCATGGGAATGCAACAAAATTATTGCAGCTGTTCTAAGATACGTGAGGTCCTGATTCCACAGGAAACTGACTGGAGGGAAACTCTGCATTTGGTGCAGCTCTGTCCAGAGAAGATTACAGCAGAGTACAAGAGAGGAGTAAGAAACTGGACGGTTGCTCCATTGATAAAAGGAAGTTGGATCAAATTTTTTCATCGTGTTTGCTTCCCCTGTGTGAGCACAAAGTAAAACAGAACTCGCTGTAACCCTGCTTGGTTGGGTGATGTTGGTGAGACCGTGGTAATTATTGGTTCATTACTGAAAACTGAATGCTGTTCTTTTAACTCCTGAAGGATTTGAGGATCTCTTATTTTTATTTAGTGACTATAGTCACTATTTAGTCACTATTTGGTGACTATAGTCACTATTTAGTATTTAGTGACTATATAAACAGTATATGAGCAAAATAAAACCTTTAAAATCAGCAACAATCCAGAAGGTGAGATTGTTAACAAAATCGGTTTTTTCTGCAAGTTACAGATTACATTTCATTTACTTGAATAACCTGGATGTAGCAGTGTGGAGAGATTAGCATAATCACCACATATACACTTCATCTGAATTTAATTTAGCAGCTATTGATAAAAATCAAATTCATTCAGCTAGAAATTGATTTTTTTTCAAATGAACTGCATCTTGGAACACAGACTAAGGCCAAAATGCCATTAAATCCTGATTTATTGTGTTGTGTAGATCTATTATTTCACAGTTTTGTTTTTTAAGCCATTACAAGTTTTTTGAATTACAGCAGGGACTAGCGTGTTGATGTTCAAGTTTTTTAAATTTAAATTTAGCCTTCATTTAACCATTTAAATTGATAACCCACTAATCCTAGATCGTTATGGTTTTGTTTGCTAGACTGGAGAATAATCTAATGTCTCACATCTCCCTGAGCTCTGATGGTTACTGGTTTTGAGATACACATGTACATATATTCATGCTTAGATATTTGTGGAATTACTTCAGGTTCTTAAAGAGCATAACAAAGTCTTGTGATAGTAACTTCTGTGATTTTGAAGTGAATCAATACTTCACAGTTTATTATTTAACTTTTCAATTCAGAATTGCCTCTGAGAAGTCTGATCATCTAAAATTTTTTTTTTTAAATCATTTGAAAGCAACCTCTGAGAACTTCTGTTCAGTGGATTACTCATAAGATGTTGGTTGTTTTTATTTAAAATCTCATGGAAAAAATGGAAATGTGGCCTGTTCATTTCAGCTGGACTAGTTCTGTAATTTTCTCCTCCATTTGAATGCTGGAATCTGACTTCAAAATCTATTTTCCCAATAACACTGTAGTTTGCCTTTCTGATAATACTTGTCTGAGTTAAATAATTTAAATATTCATGGACAGGAGGTCACAGACGGCAAATTCCAAGATTTTTATGGGTATATTTTTAAATTATTTTTAACAAGTTAGTTCTAATTAAGACGAGGGAATTGAATCAACCCATTTATAAAGAGAATAGGCTCAGAACAGGTCAAAATGTACTTTGCCAATGATTTCATAGACACATCTCCAGAACAGGTGTGATTTCTACCAAACTCTAGCAAGGAAAATTACTTCTATTCATTTCTGTACTGAATTTCTCTATGGATATTCAGCCACTCTAGGACTTCATGGATAAAATAAAGAGCCTGATTTTAAGGTTTTCATGCAGGCACCAAGATTCCTCCTATTCACAAGTCACAGTTCTTTCTTCTCTGGATGCTGTGGTCTCTCAGCTGATTCACGGTTGAAGGTCCTGTGCTGCAGATACACTTTGGGCACCCTCAGTAGGGGCCCTAGCACTAAGCTCTGCAAAGCATGCTTGCAAGGATTAATGTCTCTGTCTGGTGCCTTAGGAGCTTGGATGAGGTAAAAGTACTAAATGAGCCTCAAAATGTCTGATACAAATACTGCTGGGGAAAGAACAGACAAGGCTGAGGCAGACAAACCTGTTTCAGGTCTGAAGTACCATTCACTCGTCCCTGGAGATAAGGGAGGGGTCAAGATGACCTCTTGAGTCCTTTTTCAGATAAATTTTCTCTTTTCCATTGTTCTGTTTGGGAAAAAAAAAAAAAGAAAACCTCATTCAGAAGGAAATTTCTGCCAGAAACACTCCGAGTTATGTCAAAATCAGTTGCTTACACTGGGAACTGACTGACCTTGCGTGGTTAGTTCCCAGAATTTTTACTATCAGTCCAAAGCCTAGTGATTTCCTATTACCATCTAAATAAAATCTAATTTAACTATTGTTTAATTATCTTTAAGGTGCCTTATTGGTAGGGAGTTCTTACTGACGTGTGTCAGCTGTGCACCTAGCATAGAGCAGTCTCCTTCCTAGGCCAGCACCATCTGTCTGTGAGAGTGACAAGGCATGGCTTACAACTGTATCCTTCCAAAGCGCTTCTCATCTGTTAAGTTTTGCTGCAGTGGCCGCGTTGGCTTTCTGGAAGCCCAGTGACTGTGGGCTGTGCACTGACAGGTCACTAATCTCCGTCCCGCGCTCGGCCCGTCAGCCATGGCAGCGTGGCTCGTTCTCTGCCGGCCTCCTGGTGCTCGGGAGCTGTTTGGAATGTGAAGGAGAGCTGGGAAAGTCATGGTGAGGCAAGAGGGGAAGGGCGGGGAGGCAGAGTGCTCCTGGCTGCCCACAAGGAACTTGTGAATGAGGTATTATTTAACCATCCCATTGGGGAGAAATTTGTCTGATTACGAGGTACGGGATCCGTGAATTTCCGTGTTCTGCCGCTCCCTATTGTCCGTGGTATCCAGGAAAGTTAGTCATGTGCGTGGGCCTTCATTGTGTGCATTTATTTACTTATCACCCTGGTACCACTTTCCCTTTTAAAACACCGCTTGGTTACCTAGGGAACTGGCTCCAGCCCTGCACGTTCCTTCCCCTGTTTGCCTGCCAGCAGGTGTGCCATACACGGGGCTCCCAGTAATGCTGGGAGAACTGGGAGTCTGGAACCTGCAGTGCCAGTGCACCACAGCACTGCCCCACAGTGATGGCTCCACTGCACAAGGATGCAGAGGCCAAAAAGGAATAGCAATAAAAAAGTAATAACTCTTATCAGTGCATTGAATCTTGCTGTAGGTAGGCTGAATTTATTGTGGACAGGTGGATGTAATTCCCAATATTTAGTTGGGATAGCAGTAGAAAGTTATTTAGGTTTTTTATGGAAATAAAATGCGTGAATAACATTTACTTCTGAAGTATGTATCTGTATCAGAATGGTAGTAGCAGGAGGTAATACTTTGCCCTTTAAGGGTAACATCGATGGAAAGACTGAGAGAAGCTTGAAGAGTAGGTCTGAGTGCAGGGAATGCTAGTTATGGGAATGCTTCAGTCATCTGACTTCTTTATTTATGTAAACAGGACTTTATGGTTGATTGTAAATGTGGTGTTCTGTCCCAAGTATGATTCTCACCAGTCCTTCTTGTCACTTGAATAACATATAGACAATTCAAATTTTGATTAAGTCTTTGACTTTCAAAGCATAAATTTAAATCTCAAACGTTCCTTCTCAATCCCAGTGACTTTTTACTTCCAAAGAAGGAGATGAAAAACAAGTGGTTACTTTTGAACAACTGTAAAAGTAATTAACTTCCAACTTTCAGATGAATGGAAAGGAAAATAGAAATACTCCTTCAGCAGACATGGAGGAGACTGTTCCCATTTACCCAGAGAACCCCAGGGGCTGCTTATAATGATGCAACTCTGTAGATTTTCAGGCATGAAAATGTTCAGGCGTTTTCACAAACAGCAAAAGGCAGTCTCTTGCATGTAACAAAACTGAAAGATACAACCAGAGCAAACTGGTCTTTTATTGAATTAGTAGATGTTTATGGATTTATTGGGGGAAGAAAAAGCAAAATTGAAGTTCAGTTTCTGGACTGTAGCATTTTGCAGATGTGCAGGTGTTCACAGCGTTGATCCACAGAGTTTGCCTGTGAGCGTCAGAAATCACACCAGGGGTTCTGGAAATGTGATTTAAACATAGGTCTCTGTGTAAAGCAAAGATGGTCATTAAAAAACCCAGAGTTTTGAGAGAAAGACAGATGGTAAAATAAAGGTGGGAGCTTAGCCTAAGGAGAAACTACAAGGCTGACGGTGATCCCACGAGGAGCCATGGGGAGTTTAGGAGAGGTGGCTGTAATGTTATATAGAACAATCATACTTGACACCTTTTAAGTTTCAATATAGTTCATAATTTTCTGTTAGGAGGTATTTAATGAATTTACATTAGTTTACCGAGCGATTTATTTGGAAAAATAATCTCAGAGATCTTCTTTAAAAGGTCTTTAAAGCTCTGGTTTTGTTTTATTCAGAATGTTCTGTGTTTTTGGCGTTCTTTTAATTCGATGAGAACTTGAAATGAGAAGTTTCCCTTTATTTTTTTAATGTATTTGATCGGTTAAATGGAACGTAGTTTTAGGAACTGATGGATGTTGAAACTGGGAGGAAGGTACATTGTGTGTGAGTTATAACACGGTGGGAAGGTGGAGCACCTGTGGTAGGACACAGTCGCTTGTGAGTGGTAGCTGTGCTTCACGGAGGCTCGTCAGGAACCGAACGTGACATCTGGGCAGAAATACGGGTGGAAATTTGGCTCTCTGCACAGATACCTTGGCTGTTCTCTAACACCTGCACGGAACTGCTGCTCAAGTAATGAATAGGTGGAATAAAATACTCACTGCAGGGTTCTTGGCCAAGTAGTTAGACAAGATTTAAATTTAACAAGCCTCCTGATAATTAAGCGTTAATGTAAGCAGAGATGGTAATTACCCTGTAAAGTTTAGCTGCGGTGAAACTGCCACTGAGTAGCAGTGGCATATATATAGACAGGCTACAAAAACACTTCACTGCTGATGGAAATGTACGCTCTTTCAGCTGTTTTGTTGTTTCTGGGACTTTAAAAACAAACAAACAAACATGTGAAGAGTTGATTTACTTCTGAAATGCATCAGCAGTGCTGGGGAGGTAATGCATAGGCAAATGGGAAGCCCCAAAGCCTCCTAGGTATTAATTGGAGCCTCTTAAAAGACAGGCACAAAAAACATCCTTCACTCTTAAATAAATATTACTTAAAAGCAAGGAAAGCTTATCAATCTTAGTACTCTTTTGAGAGCCTTCCTTGCTCCTCTGTATCGGAGTTAAGTTTTAACTGACTACAACCAGCAACAAATGACAGCAGTCTCTTCTGCACCAGTACATGAGTCAGTGAGTAGGGGATGGCTGAGTCAAACTCTACCCTGATCCTTCCCTCCCACTCCCTGCCCAGCTGCTGCCTGTTTACTCCTTAGGGTATATCCCACGAAACTGGAAGCCTACACAGAAAGGCAGAAACAGTGGGTGCTGTTACTGCTCTGCATGGGAAGCATAGGCGATGTCCAGCCGTGATGTAACACATCAGCACCTGTTCAGAAACAGGGACTTTGCGTAGAGCTGGCCATTTCCACTGCACTGTGTCCTCGGGGATTGCTATGGAGCTTCAAAGGACAGGTTTGGGAATCTGGAAGGTCTGGCAGACCAGGGTGTTTAACATCACTGGGCTTCTTCAAATGTACTCCAGCTTTAGAGTCCTGGATTTTTGAAACATTTCTCTAGCAACATGTTTGCTATTTATCTCTTTGCCCTATAGTTTTGTTATCCAGGCAGACTGCATTTCTTACCTTTCAACAAGAAATAGCAGCAATGATACTGACTAATTTTCACTCTGTTTATTGTTTTATTCTTGCGTTGTTTCAGATCTGTCTCACCAAGGCACTGAGTAAAGCTTTGTTCTGTTAGGCTTCCTCTCTCTCCCAGCCTGGTACACTTTGGTGATTTGTGCTTTAATCCAGTGTTGTGTGTTCGCAATCAGTTTTTTCTCTCCCTAATTTCACATCAGTAAGTTAGGGCAAGAAAAATAAAGGCTTTGTGTTATCCAGGATTTGACTTCTATGCTGAATCTCTTCTTTGTTTTGGTTTGTTGGGCTTTTCTCGCTGTAGTTGGGGGGGGTTGTGTCTTCTTATGCCCAGTAAAAGCACTTTTCCTATTTATAAGCTAAAATTCCTTTAATGAAGTTTTCTAGGGAGAAGAGCGCAACTCCTCCTGTGATGGTCAGGCTTTGTGTTATTTTTCCAGGTGTGTAACCTCAGCGTGCAGGACGGAGCTGAAGTAACTGAGCAACTAAAGGCACGGAAGTAACAAAGGTTGCTACCAACGCACCTTGCAAAGTCAGGAGCTCTCAGGGGTTTAAAGACCTCTTCAGCTCAAATGAACCGCATTAACATAAGAACACATGGGGCTAATGGAGCATAAGGAACTTCTGTAAAAGAAAATTCCGGGTTTTTTTTTTCTAACTGTGTGTTCATTTACATACACTAGATTTAATCTATATTGAACTGGCTTGAAATAGTAACCATTCTGAGACAAAATTAGACCACAGACCTGATATTTGTGCCAGTTTTATTGCCTTTAGCCCACATCATAACCCAGATAACATATCATAATCATAACTCGAGGCTAACAGATCGAAAAGCATACAAAAAATCAAAAAAGGTATAAAAGAAATGTGTTCTTTCAGCTAGTGATGAGAAATTATTACAAGAGCCTCAAACCTGCCGATTATGAAATCTTGAAAGAATTAATAGAAGGTGCAATCAATACTACCTAGGAACTAGAGATAACACATCCTTCTAAAAATTTACTTCAGTGCAATACGGTGTTTTGGTATTCTTCTGTGTAGACATTGCATTGAAGATAGATTTTAGTTATTAACTGTTATGAACATATCACATAAATTATTTTCCATATGTTTTACTAAACTAATTTTTATCTGAAAGCAGCCTGATGCAAATTAAGCAAATTATGAATTTAAACAAGCAAAATGCAGAAAACAATAAATTACATTTGTCTCTTTTTACAATATAATGTGAATATCAGTATAAATATTGAGAGGTTTTTTTATTATTGCTTACACCTGTATTTGCTTTCATTCTCTAATGAAAATTAAATCTCATGTAGTATAAAGATTACAATTAGTTTCATATCAGCAAATGAGAATTAACCCTTCTCTAAGAAAAAACACACAGTATGGGACTAAAATTGGCTGAAGTCACAGGTCAGTCTATGGAAATTACCTCAAAAGGAGATTTACTTTAGATTTGGTTTGGGTTTCTTTTCAGTGCTGTGTATGTACGTATATAGCTTTGCAGTCCTTGTAGCTGTGAAGAAATATCTGTAATTGGGTCTGAGATTAGCTGCAGATCTGGGCAGTCTCGCGCAGAGGTTTGTGGGAGCGAAGGGCCGGTGCCGTGCTGGCAGCAGGGGAGCAGAGGTCTCCCCAGCAGCAGCCAGGTGCCCGGGGTGCCCCAGGAGCCAGCTGGGAACGAGGGAGCTCTGCCTTCCCTCTGGCAGTTCTTCCCGCAGAGACCTGGTGTGAGCTGTCTTCGCTGCCCCCACTTTTGGAAGTGCTGTGGTGTAAAAATGAAACCCCACATCACGGTGTGTTAAGAGCTGAGATTTGGGCCGTCCATCTAGCCTGGGTCAGCACAGTTTCTAATTGCAGTTTAAGTAGTGCACTGAGCTCTTTTCATCGGGGCAGATGGGTTACAGGTTATAATGGTGACTGTCTACTTGGTTGTCTGCCTCATTAGTTCCCTGCTATTTTGTTAAAGCCTACTTTTGCCTAGTTAAATGTCAAGATGAGACTGGTCAAGTGGAATCTAAAGGCATGGCAGAACTGGTTTGTATGTGCAGGTGCTTTTTTGGATGAATGACCACTTAAGACTACTAGGGTATGTTAGGTGGTTGGCTTCTGTTCTGTAGTTCTGGGTTTTTAGCTTGCAGATACAGAATGTGAACGCTGACACCCTGGGTCATCTAACCCTTCATCATCCTGCAAGCAAATCCACGGACTGCTCTGCAAAGCATGAGCAGCGCTTAACACGTGAAGCCACATCCCTGCCTTGAGCTGACTTTAGCTTAAGCCACAGACTTTGCACAAGGTGACAGCAAGAGGAAAGAAGGATCTAAAAAATTCTAGTTTTTCTAGATAGTTCGGAAAAGGAATCCTGCTTTCTGTTACTTTCCTGACTAACAGAAACTCCACCTGAGTCACCACTACTAGTTGTTGTGAAGGCTGTAATTTAGAGGAAATTATGGAAATAGTGTAACTCTTTCTGGAAGATTCTTGTGCTTGTCACAAAAATAATTTGGCTGGACTAACTGGCGTGATTTAGAATCCAGGTGTTTGTGGTTTCGTAAGCAACATTAATTTGGCTTGAATAGAAGATACTGGAGAAGATAAATCAGTTGGTCATTACTAACTTAACAAATGTTGATCAAATTAAAGATGATGTCTTAGGGTTCCTCTCCTTTTCCTCTGTGTGCATATTTAGCACACCAGATGGTTAATGCAGTCATAATAAACTAGTGGGAATATTTAATTGAATGTGTTCGCAGGACATTAAATGCAGAGTCTTATCCTTTGGCTGGTGATCAGAGTAAATATTTGGTAGTAAGGGAGAGCCCTTGTAGAATATTGTTGGTAATACATGAAAAGCACATTTGAGAACAGAAGTGTTTTCAAAGCAGAATTTTCTTCACGAAATTAAGACATCTCAAATGCTACTTTCTTTTATATGTGGATTTTTATATCCAAATTTTATTCTACCACCGATTCACTATTACCCATTACACAGTTATTACAAATAGCACGAGGAATAGTTTGAAATTTGATAGTCAGAATGGAATGAGTCTAAGTTTAAGTCTGTAGCCATTTACTTGTCAATAGTCACATTTTTACTGAATACTGGAGGGCTCAGATAGAAAAAAAGCACAATTAAGAACAGCATCTCTGTTCAAGCAGTGATGCTTCCCTTGTAAGTGAAGGAAGCCTGTTTGCTCTTGTTGAGAGCTAATTCTGCTCCCTCTGTGAGATCTCTGAGGGCTGAAAACATTTTTCAGTAGTCTGAAAACCCCTCCAGCCACAGTATGCAAATGTCCACTAGCCCAGCAGTGATACTCCTCTATCAATCAGCTAATTATCTCCTCAGCCTGACCAGTTTTATGATATCATGGCTTTCTTTACTCCCATTGAGCAGCTTTTTTTTGTTCCCCTGCGCAAGTGAGATTAGTAGAATGAAAACAAGGATAAACGTAGCCTATTACAATAAGCGAGTTAATAACTGGAGGGGGGAGGATCAGCTAGAAATCTGAAATACATACAATTAGTGGGGAACTGAACTGAAAAGCAAATTACCCTGCTGAGGGCATTATCTCAGAAGCGGGAGGTCATGGTCTCTAGCCAGGGTTGTCTTTTGGAGAGTCCTCTCACCCTGCAGGCAGAGAACATCATTATCTACTGGTAAGAAGAATGAGAACCTGAAGAACACTTAATTTTATGGGGGTGCTAGAAGTTTCTCTGCATCTCTCCTGACAGAATTAGTGTGTGGTTTTCGAAGAGTAACGGGACCTTCCATTTGACACTATCCCATTTCACTATGGGAAAACCAAATAATTTGGTAGGAGGTGCTGGGATGGATAACTAGTGTCTCTTTCCTGGACACAAAGAGAAACATGACTGTCCACACACAACTGTGGTAGGCCCATGCTACTGAAGCTTGTACAGTTAAGGACTTGAGTCTTAACCTTAAGGAGTTTAAATATCAATTTCTTTGAGAGATGACACGTGAATAGACGAGCACAGAATTTTAGTCTGCTCTATTTATTAGACTGGATTTTGCTAGGATTGTGTCAAACCTCACATAGCCATGCGGATTGGTAAGAAACCTTTTTTTGCTAGTGTTGGCTAAACTGACCTCCAGCAGAAATAAAATCCATAAAACCCCATGTGGTAGCATCTGATTAACAGAAATCTGGAAACCTGCAAATTCCTCCAGAACGCAGAAGACTTGAAGTATTGTCAGTAAAAGTCTTTCTCTGCAAACTATCAGTGGAAAAATTGGTTTAGCTGTTACTGCATAGGAATAAACAAAGCAAGTCCAAAACTAATAGCAAACCCCCAGGGCTATAGAGCTCCTTTATTTCCTTAGAGATCCTCCGTGCCTCAAAGCTTTCCAGTGCATCTCAGTTCACAGATGAGCATTCTCTGCGCTAGGGACAGCGTGAGAAGGGCTTGTTTCTGCAGCCACCCTTTGGGCCAGAATCTTCACTGACACGCATAGGCACTAAAGTAGTGTACAAATTTGCATTTGTAGCTAATTTTAATAATTGTTTTAGAGTTAAATCTCAAGAGTACAAAGCTGTGGAAGTGTTCTGATTTATTTTACAGTTAAACGAATGGGGGGTTTTTTGGTGTTATTTTTCAAATGCCTTTGAAGCCACAGACTGTCAGACTCTACTTACACAGCAAAGCCCAAATGGGTGGGGGCCTTTTGAAGGGGTCCATATGGAAAAAGAGTGTCTTAAATATACGTAAGTTACAACAGTAAATATGTATTACACAAATATGATGCATGAACAGCAAAAAAAAAAAAAAGGAAGAGAGGCAGTGCAATTTTGTTTTATTTGAACAACAGGGAAAGGGTTTGAGGAAAGAGGACTCAGACTGGGGTTCTTAAAAAATTGCCTGCTTCATTTTGTTTTTGGTAGGGATCATTAGTGAAATCTGCTGCATTGATGCACATTCACTGCCCCTGAGCTTTGCCAGCTGACACCCCCTAAAGCTGTCTGATGTGATTCTCACTTTCCCTGTGCTGTCAGCTTTAGCTGCGTTTCTCACTGTTTAAGTCTGAGGGGTAGAAAATAACTCCTGCTATTAGAAACAGGTTGTGAGCTTTGACTTGAGTCAGTAGTTGGAGAGGAGCAGAAGGATGACAGTGGAAAGGGCTGGGCTGCTCTGCCACAGGCTTTCTGTGCCATGGAGCAAGTCACTTAATCTCCCTGTACCTGTTTCCCAGCCATATGTGGGGATAATAGCTTTTCCTTAGCTTATTGCAGTGTTGTTAGGCTAAAGACTTTGAAGGGATTAGGTCCTATAGTTGGAGGCTTTTAAAAAAGCACTTTGGATGGATAAAAGAAGATGCTGAAAGCAACCTTGGAGGTCCTGATGTAAACTGTACCAAGTCACAGTGGTGGCCTGGCATCCTCCTGGTATTTGCACCGTGCATCTCCCTTCCCTAGCCTGACAAAGTGAAAAAATCCTGCTATGTAGCTCAAACCTATGAACAAAAATGAAAGTGTGTGTCAGATGGTTTCCCAAAATACTAGATACACAATCATCCTTAATGTTCTTTCATCCAATGCTGGAATGCAAAGCAGTGACACTGGATATCTCCAAATCTTTTTTAATTTAGAGTTGCAGCTCCCTTTAACTGTCAGACCTAAATAGCAAGTTGCTCCCAAAACATCTAAGCGAGATGACAAATCTCTTAGTCATGAATTTGACCTACCAGTTTCAGGCCCAGCTAGAAGAACTGAGGATGTCTGAGTCAGCTGAGACCATTTTGCTGAATCACTCAGATAGTCCCTGAACATTTTTTCTGAGGTGGCTGCATACACAGACCCTGCACTGCTTTCTGTCTGTTGGGTTGCTCATGTGCTAACTGATCCAGATCTGGCTTGTGGGGAGTGGGGATGGAGCTGAGTTATATAAAGGCTGACCTGGCTGCTGAGGCTCTAAGCAAGTGTCCTTGAAGTAAGTGTACTCATCACTCACCCAGAGTGTGCTCCAGTGCTCTGATGTCACAGAGTGGTTGCCATTTAAGAGTATTTGCTAGGGATTCATGCCCTTTTTCACCAACAATAATAGAATTTTGTTCCTCTTTCGGAATTAATTTGACTTGTTCTTGGGAATGGAGGTTCTCAGCACCAATGGTAATTTTTTTCCTTGTCCTAAAAAAAGTACACGAGTCTGATGGCTAGGGGCCTAGTGATGGAGCTTTTATATGGATTTTGCATTCTTTCGTAGCTCCCCAAAATCGTGCCAGACCATGAAAAATTATACTTGAAAGCTGTGATGCTTCATGTATTTCAAAAGGAAGCTTCTCCAACATAGTGCTAATATTTTTGCATAAATTTCTTTGAATAACCCTTCTGAGAAATTACAAACTGATATGACATGGTACAGAGGCAATAATAGAAGAATTATGTAAATGCAGGAAGAATTATGTAAATGTAGGCTGGACTTCAATTCTAGGATTTTTGCACTATGGTATCACAGAGAATGTCTGTGCTTTCAAGTGATCCAGGCCTTCAGTTCCCTTCTTTACCAGAAAACTTAGGTTCAAAACCAAACTCTTACTGGCTGCTGTGTGGGACTGGAGCCACGTAAGCACACTGATGTGCTGCCTTCTCCCAGCCAGGATGCTTTCTGCAGAGCCCACACACTGGTGGGGCGGAGCCAGAAGCACTGAGACCCCTCTGTGCTGTTCCGTAGATCCTTGGGAAGCCAGGGGGGGATGCAGGTATCTTTTGTGTTTGGTTTGGGGATTGTATGTTGCCTCGTGAGAGGAGAGGGCTTGTGCCTTGGTAACCTGCAGGAGCTGCTGGTGGCATCGGAGCCATGAGCTTTGGGGCTGCCTTTGCTGGGCCTGTCTGGGAGCTTGTGCTGTCCCTCTCTCTTTGGGGGGGGTGCTCTTCTGCGTGGGGCAGCTCCGTGCTCTGACCCTCGGGGCTGTGAGCCGCTGCTCTGACTGTGTAAGAAGAGCACAGCTCCAGAGACAAAAGGTTTTGGAAAGAGTGGCTCTGCACTGCAGCAGAGCAGCGCCCAGCTCTGGTTACTCTGGAATTAGATTTTAGGTAATTAATTAAGATGGGTATGTTAATTACAAGCTTGCTGTGCCTTAGCATAAAGATTGTCATCTCTCTTTGGTGGTTGCAGTAACTCCTGCTGGATGGTCAGGGCAGCTGTTAAAACACCTGTTCTTCCCATCCTTTCCTCCCTTATGCAGGGAGCAGAGAAGCCCCAGAAAATGCAGTTGAAACCAAATTAGATGGCAGCAAGAATATTGGAAGAGAACAACCTTGAAAGCGTCTACTGTATGTCAAGTCATTTTAAGGACAGCTTGGGAGGTGCAAAAAAAAGATGAGAATTACTAGGCAGAAAAGGTACATGGCAGAGCTCCAAACTTTGGAGTTATCTCGTAGCTCTGACCAAGAACATCACTGCATTTATAAGCTAAACATGTGGCAGGGAAAAACTCCTCTCACATACTCCCCTTCTGTAGTCTCTGGGATTCTAACAGTGCGTAACTCAAGAGAGGAGCTCTCTTAATGTTTGTAGTAGCAACACACTGTTTCCACAGAAAAAATTGTGCTTGTGTTGATTGGGAAAATGCCTATTTACTTCTTTAACTGCAAAGAAGTTTTACAATTTCAATTTTAGCTCTGTTGTTGTACCATGATCTCCCTTTGAAGCTGTTGATGCTCCAGGGAGATCTTGTTTTGTGTTGTGTGAGTGTGATGTACATTACAGTCAGATTTTGATCCTTTGTGACAACTCAGAAAAAATCCTGTTGGGATGCTGGCCGATGGCCATCGATGGAGTGATTCCATTGCAGGTGGCAGCAGCATCTGGTTTTTTATGTTTTGAGTGGTGGCTGTGAGGTCCTCAAAGGATGAGCAAGTAGTGCACGGCTCAATTTCTTTTCTTTCAGTTTAAGCTTGCTAATGACATTCTCACCCACAGTTAAAAAGTGAAGTGCAAGCTACAGCAGTGCTGCAGGTCTGCAAACAGCTGCTCTGTCTCTGGGAGCTTCTGAGGGTCAGTGTTATCCACGGGGACCTCAGCCCTCAGGCAGTACTGTCAAACTGAATTTTGCAGCTTAAGGTACGTTTGGGGAACTAACTGTAGTGCCCCCAGGCGTTTTGACAGTGTATTAATGAGGCCATAATTCCAGCAGCATTAATCAGACCCCAGGATGTAGAAGGGAATGATTCACAGAGAAACACTGTGTTCTCTCAGTCTGTCACTGTGGGAAGGCATTGGTAATGCATGAGTGGGATTTGTGATATTTTTCAGTTCACATGCTTAGGGATTTCCTCTGCAGCTTCAGGAAGGGTTTTATTTCCCTGCAGGAAGAAAGTGAGAGGGGTCCCTTGAAAGAAGAGGTGAGGTTTAACAGGTTAAAGCGTGGGTGCCAAGGATGAGTGGCTAAGGTTAAGAGACCCTGTTCAGGCTGGCAGGGTGATTTGTCTGCACAAACTCATACTCTGAGACAGACCAGATCTGTTCTTGGATTTTCAGGATGCTTTGTTTTGTCCTTTGTTATAGAGCAAACTGGAGAAAGCCAGTGTTGAAGCTTAAGAGTTGCTGTGCAGAAGATCAGGGCTCTGCTCGCAGCATTGCTGCAAATACTCACCCAGGGTCTGTGGCAGATGCTTAGGCAGCAAGGGAGAGTTTGATTAAGTCCTGTCAAGAAACAGTGTGAAAACTGATTGTGGTTATTTCCCTGGAGGGAAGGAATGGAACGGTAGGGTTGTGATCCAGGAATGGAAAACATGGGTTGAAACAATGGAAAAGTTCTTTGAAGAGATAGGTACTTTTTACTAGTTCCAGAGAAGGGGTAGTGAACAAGTAAAGATGGTTTGAGTCACTTACGTTCTCTGGTTTTGATCTAGGTCTGTTCCAGCTTCTACCCAGGGTCCCACCGGTGCTGCGGGGGCTGCAGGGCCTCCTCCTGCTACCAATGTGTCCAGCAACAAGCGGCTGCAGCAGACACAAGCCCAGGTGGACGAGGTAGGTGGCTCCAAGCGATCTGTTGCTCACCACGAGGGTGCTGCTGTGGTTGGTTTCCTCCCTTGTGCAACTCCTGCTCATCTGAAGGCAGTGGATCTAGGAAATGAGATTTATCAGAGGACGGCAGTTATGAGGAGGCAGACAGTGCAAGAGAGATTCTGAATGTAAACATCCCTGTACCAGTAACAGTTTGGCAGATTAAATGTGGGCATTGGTGCCAATTCAGGAATTCCTCCCAGTCAGCCTGGTTAGGAGGAAATAACCATAGTGGTAGCAGCTCTTCTAGTGTGTTCCTGCACTCCTAAAGGTTAGATGCTAATTTCACAGACTGTTTCACAGAGACAGACCATCAGCTTCTCATAGATAGATTAAAACTATCAGAATTGAGCAGCTGAGGGCTGTGTTCATTAGCAAGAGCTCTATTGATTAATCATCACAATTTATGCCCAAAGAAAGGCACCCACACATGATGTCATAACAGCATCTTTAACAAATCCCCACTCCTTTTCTTGATCTTGGAGGATCATGTGCCTCTTCCAGCTTGGATCCTTAAAACCTTGTCACACCTTGGCTGTAATGCCAGTGTCCATCTAACTGCTCTGGGAATGGGAGTGGTGAGCACACCACTGCTCATGGGTGCAGTCCCTGACTACACCACAAGGACAGTAGCAGCTGTAGCATCCTTACCCACCTGCTGTGTGCATTTGTGTGCTGAGTATTAAGGAAAGAATATTGTTAAACCCCTCCAAGGACTTAAGTAAATAGTTGCTTACTGTCTGTGCTGAGGTGCGCAGAGCTTGTATGATTCTTAAATGGCAATTTGATAAAATACACATTAGAAAATATGTACTTACATGCATAAAGGCCTCTATTTTCAAAAGCTTCAGGCATGCTTTAAAGACAATAGAGAAGACCTCAAAATATCCAACTCAAATGCATTTCTTAAGGTGAGTTAAATACACCTGTCAAAATAGTGTTTGTCTTTTTGAGAACCTTTTCTTTGCTGAAAATCTGGAACAGTGACTTTCTGGTCTCCCCACTGTTGGTGCTCAGATGTGTTCACAACATCCTCTGGCTGCAGAAATGTCTAGACTAGGTTGTCTCTTTATCTCTGGTTTTCACATCCCACTAACTTTACTGACATTAGTGGAGTGTCTCTTCCAGGAGGGAAAGGAATGTTACATTTTAACTTTTGTCTTGGGTCAGAATAATGAAATAAACTTTTTGTCCTGAACATGTTACATCATGGTGGTCCTGTAATTGTTTATGTGAGTGACAGCAAAAGTAACTGTCCCTAAAAGATGAAAAATAATTGCCTTTTATGATCTAAAAGTGAGTGATGCCTGTCTGATACATAGGGCTCTTCAAGCAGATCAACAGAGATGGCATCAGTGAGGATAGTGAACCCCTGCTTTGTGTTTAAGATACTCTGTATTCTGACACTTTTCGCTCAGACCCTGGAAAACCTGTCATCGTGAAGGTGATGACGTAAATTTGGAAGGAACTCTTTCCCAGTATGAGGGGACAGTGAGTAGCTCTTGGATTTGAGGGTTATGTGGGTGAAATTCAGGATTCATGGGGGTTTTGCCTTCCATTTGAGAGAGAGGCTGCTGTTGATACGGGTTTGGAGTTGATAGCACGTGGTCAGCAGGTGGTTGCAGTAACTCCTGCTGGATGGTCAGGGCAGCTGTTAAAACACCTGTTCTTCCCATCCTTTCCTCCCTTATGCAGGGAGCAGAGAAGCCCCAGAAAATGCAGTTGAAACCAAATTAGATGGCAGCAAGAACATTGGAAGAGAACAACCTTCCAATAGGGACAGGTAAACCACAAGGATGAGAATGGCCAAGGGAGGCAAACCGGCACTTCCAGTGAGGTCTCTGGGGTGGCGCTGCTTGGCAGTTCCGAAGTCTCCGGGCTGGGAGCACGGCTGTGACCTTTCTCCCAGCTCCGTCCGTGATTCCCTCCCTTTCTCCCAGGTCCGTCCGTGGTTCCCTCCCTTTCTCCCAGGTCCGTCCGTGGTTCCCTCCCTTTCTCCCGGGTCCGTCCGTGGTTCCCTCCCTTTCTCCCGGGTCCGTCCGTGATTCCCTCCCTTTCTCCCAGGTCCGTCCGTGGTTCCCTCTCGTGCCGTGCGGGGATGTGACCCGCAGGTGGCAGCAGAGCCGCGGGCAGCGCCGCTCCCCAGCCCGGCTGCGCGGGGAACTCGGGGTCTGCGTGCAATCACTGAGACTTTCAATGCTACACCAATGCCCATTTCAGCTACACCCCTGCTGGGTTTTCTCGTCTGATTCCTCTAGACATCGTAGAGCTTATTTTCTAAGGCAAACATTTATTTATTTATTTATTTATTTATTTATTTATTTGACCAAAATCAAATCTCATCCTGGGCAAAAGTGTTCCACTGCAGCCAGGTTAGATTCAATAAGTAGTTCTGGAAAAGAAAAAATAAAAAAAAAAAATTAAGGAATGGGTAGGAAATAATAAACCCATTAAGAATGGGTAGGAAATAGTATTTTGTTTCAGCGTTTTCAAATGGTTTAAAATTTTCGCTACAAATCGTTGTACCAAGATAAAATTCAACTAAATGCTAGCTGAGAAATTAATACTTTTAAAAATGATTATTATTTTGTATGAAGTTAAATGTTTGGAAGGTTTTGGTTTGGAAAAGCAAGTAGGAAAATTTGGATCGACCAAAACATTTCGTTTTGGTTTAGGTTTGGTAGACAAGTGGAACAAATCTTTTGAGACCTTCTGCCAGTCCTTTTAAAGATTCTTGCACTACCAATTTCATCTCACTGTATTTGAATAATGTATCTGTTAAATAATTCTGGATTTTTGCAGGTAGTAGTTAAATTTTATTGAATATGTATAACATGGAATTCCTTATTATAGAGTATGAGAATTAACAGACCAACAGCATCATTCACTGCTAGAAAAATTGGACACAACTTCAGTGAGATTGTTACACTGTCTTGACATTTGCATTAGTGGTGCAATTAGAAAATTAGGAGTTCCTTTAGTTATTGGCTTGCTAGAAGAGGATTTTTCATCTTACCCAATGTATAAAATATATTTATGAACAGCCCTTACATATTGTGTACTGCCTGTGTGATAAGGTGGCATGAGCTCTCTGCTACTCTTCAGGCTGAATTTGCTCAGGTAAAATGTTCTCCTCCTCCAGTTTCAAGCAGGACTTCAAATTGTAGCTGAGAAGTCATCTTGCCCAAAAGATGTGCAGAATGAGGAAGTTCTTTGGTAAGGAAATGCATACAGTTCCCTTTAGAGTGGCCTTTAGCTAATTTCTCTAGTTCAGGTAAGGAAGATATGAAATGTATAAGGAAAATAATGGCTTGTTCTTAGTGATGTCAATCAAACTGGTATAGAGCTCTTCATCAGGTTCTTGTATCTATGTAAAAGAAATCAAAAACTTTAATGGAACTAACTGTGGTATTCCATGATGTCTCTTTATTTTCTACCTTTACGGGCATCTGAGCACGGTGTAGCTGTGCTCCCCTTGTTCTCCCTGGGAGTGTTTCCACAGGTTGGGATGTTGAGGCACTGTCCAGGCAGTGCCATCACACATCATAATGGCAAATGGCTGGGTTTAGGATGATGTGTGATACTTCAGGGTGTGAACAGACAGGCGTCCTTCAGCTTTCCTGTGTGAGGAGCCTCACGTGCGCCTGTGCCTTTGCAGGTGGTCGACATCATGAGAATGAACGTGGACAAGGTGCTGGAAAGAGACCAGAAGCTGTCGGAGCTTGACAACCGCGCAGATGCATTGCAAGCAGGTGCCTCACAGTTTGAGACCAGTGCAGCCAAACTGAAGAGGAAATACTGGTGGAAAAATTGCAAGGTAAGGAATATAAATTCTTGTTGAGAATCACTTCCTGGCAGGAATTGGTTTCACTTGCAATTAGTGGGACCTTTACTGCAGGAGGGCACCTCTGAGTCAGTCATCTCTTCTTGTGAAGGCAAGAAGGAGGTGCCTTGACCTTGAGGCTCCACAAGTCAAGCAACTTTGATCTTTACCAAAACCCATAATTTCTGCAGTATGTAAAATGTAGATACAATTTTTGATGCTTCACCAGTGCCTTCAAATAGGGATGGGAAAGCATTCCACATCAATTCATGTCAGTTCTCTGTGTGAGCCGCAAAACCTGATCAGGTGCAGTGAATTCTAGCAGTGGGAGAAAAGAAGCTTTTTTCTTGTGGGGCTCATCAGCCTTTTGATTTTCCTTCAGGATGGTAAACTATAAAAAATACTCCAAACTGGATTCCACAAACTGCTGTGAGAAGGGAGGAAATTACAGTCTTTTTTAAAGAGGGGCTGGTTAGGATAGAGCAGGACTTTCATCAACCAGCTGCCTTCTCTGCTGTCTTCAAAGTCTAATCCTTTCCCAAGAGCAGAGGGAATCTCACTCTCCTTTGCTTTTTCAGACCTTCTCCAGTATTTGTGGATTTTGGACCCAGAAACTTCATCTCCTCTTACTCTTTAAGACTCATGTCTTTGCTTCTTTCTACTCATGCACCACCAACATGAACACTGTGCCAAAAGTTCAGCTGCTTTTCCATTTCTCAGTACCAACTTTCCTGCTGACTACTTATGTCCACCCAAAATAAAACCACCTGTTCCCAAGGGAGAATCCCACAAATATCCCTCGCTAGCCTGTTGTCTGCTTTGTCTCTTCAATCCACAGTGCTATGAAATTTAAAGCAAGACAAAATATTCTGGGTAAACCACATGTACAAATGCTCCAGAAATAAAAGGATCTAGGTTAGAAATTGAACTGAGTAGGTCCTCTGGGCCTCTTTTAGCTGTTGCCCAACTGATATGCCTAGAAGTGCAGGAAGCAGGGCTTTTGGGAGCTACAAGCACAGATTTTGAGTTAGGTTCACCCACGTGACTGCAGTCACCACAATGATCTGCACTACGCTAGACCTTCAAACCTACCCTCATTCTCCTTTCCTCCTTGTCATTTCCTGCTTTATCCTGACAAACAATCTCCCTGTCCTTCCTCTGGCTCCCAAACTCTGGAAGGAGAGGGAAGAACTTAAAAAAAAAAAAATCTCCTGCAAGCCAATGGTTGGCTCTGTCCTCCAGACACGTTAAGAGGAATGAAGGCCTTGATTTGACATGCCCGTGTTTGTTGTTTTTCAGTCTTACTACTCTCTGGGGTAATAATGGCAACTGGACTGCAGCATCCCTGGAGGGCTCGTTAGCTTTCAGTGAGTCCCAAGTGGGGCCTCTGAGCCACGCAGCTCAGCGCTGGTGTGGTCTGTGCACAGCTGCCTCTGCTCTACCTGCTCCTGGGGGAGCAGACTCCTGCTCTGCAATGAGCTGTTTCCAGGAGAACGTGCTGCAAACTGTTCTGGCTGGCATGGGCTTCCTCTCTCAACAGCACAACTATACAAAGCAGCACAGATAGCTGCTGGGCTTTAGACATCTCCAGCTGCCTCTTCACTGCCTTCAGGAACATGGGGAAAAGGGGATCAAGGGACACTGGTATAAAGTGGTACACAGCCATGTGTGAACCCAGCCACTGGAGTTGTTTAACTTTGGAAATTGGATTTTTCTTTACTGCTGGAAATGGTTGAGGATGGTCACTGCAATCTTTAGCTGACGGGCAAGAACTGGCTATGTTTGGCAAGTGACTGTGTCCATGGCTGGTGGTCAGCTGGTTTTAAAATCTACACTAAATTTGGGGCCTTAACAAGTCTGTTGCAGTGAGTCTTTACAAGAGTTAAAAGTATGAGGAATGAGTCACTAAGTAAAAGCAAAAAAACTGAGGGGTTAATGTCTTTCATGTGAAAACCTGACTTTCTCTTTTTCTTTCTTATAACTTTCTTTTTATAGATGATGATCATCCTTGGTGTAGTATGCGCAGTCATTCTCATTATAATTATAAGTGAGTAATTCATTTTCTCTTTTATCTATGATCTCAATAGCTTGTGACTTAAGAATGGCTGATACATGAAAAACCAAAACAACAAAAAAATGGATGTAAAATATTTAAACTGATAATTTGTGAAATTTCCCTTCTAGTGTTATGCTTTTATAGTGAGCATTACTGCAAACTCCCTGGACACATATTGGCAGAACTTGTTGACATTTAATGTTTTTTACATTAGCATGTTACATAACTTTCCCTAGGATTAAAAACTCGCCCTTTTTATGTTTTAAATAAATTTTTATGCAGTCTCAGAGATCTTCCTTTCATTATGATGAGTGCCACAGTCCTGGTGTTTTCTACTAAGAACAGTAATTCTTGAAATACCTCATGCCTATAAAAAGAGAGAGTGAAGGCACACAGGCAGACAGGCATCTGATGAATTTTTTAAAAGCATGTAGGTGCCTAGTTTCTACCATATCAGCTAGAATTTGAGATGTCAGTGTTTCCGAAGATCCTTTTGCATCTCGAATGCCCAAATGTTGTTAAAAGATGGCCCAAGGTCTCACTGATTTCTTTTCTCAGAAGATCATCTCATTCCATGCAGTTGTTGTAGGAAAGTTAGCTATGCATGAATAATAGCAGTCATGCTGGTGGGGACTCAGGGATCTTGTAATGACAGGAATTGAACATTTCATTTATGTAACCCTGTGTTAGCAACAGCTGTTATGTGACATAACTGTAATATGGCATTAACTCCTAAAAGGGAGATTTCTTCAGATGGACAGTCAAGGTAGTAACCCAGAAGAGATTCACCAGAAGGCTAGACTGTGGATGTGAGTTAATTCCCAGCTCTCAAATTACATGCCTCGTATTCAGCATGTTTCCATTTTCCTCTGTTGCTCCTGTAAAGAAGGCTTACAGAACCACCTGTAAACATGACTAAATGGAATGAGATACATGTGACAGTTTATTAGCCTTACGAATGCTGGCACCAGAGTGACCCAGAATAATTCCAGGGTTTCGTAACACTGATACAGCAAGAATGGGAAATGGTTAGATATCAATTAACCATATTAACTGGGTACTCAAGGCAGCTGGCTTCAAGAGAAAGACCAGCCCTTGTTCTGCAGTCTAGTGCAGCAACCAGACAAACGAAGATGTGCAGCCGTTGCACTAATTGCTGGGTATATATTCCTCATTGAGCATTATGTGAATCTTAACAAGAAAGTAAAAAGTGGTCAAGATAGCTCATAACTTTTCCATAGAAGTTAAGGCTGAAACATGTAAGTAAGAACATTGTTTCACTCCTGGTTTGAAACGTTGAATGCCTGTCCCGGTAAGTTAAAAAAAAAAAAGACAGTGCAGGTTTGACATGGGTTAGGTTGAGTTTAGGGTATTTAATCACAAACTTGAGTGTCACATTGTTCAACCTGGGCTGTGGCTCACCAAAGTGAGATCTAGTACCAGGCCAGTGAGATTTAAGTGTACCTGTTGTTGAAATTATTTTTTCAGGCTATTTGATTCTTCTGTAGTAAGTGCCTAAAGGTTGCAGCTTCAGGAAGGACCTTGTGCATTTATCTCAATGCCGTATTTATTTACAGTAGCTCTCAAGTATATGTTTAAATCCTATAGACAGCAAGCATCCAAGTGCTGTTAGACACAAGGCCTGCATGACTTTTCCAGTCCATGATTTGAATGGGAACAAGATCTTACCCTCCATGAGGGGTGGTTATAGATGCAGATAATCTGAGCCATTCCTCACAGCAACAAGCTACCACGGGTGGTGAAATGGCCCAAGCTGCCTGCTGGAGGAAGCAATGCAACACATGGCTTTGCAGGTGTTGCTGGAGCTGGGGAAAGCAGCTAACATCACTGTCAGTCCTTGCCCTTTTTGTCTTTTGAGCCATAGTCTCCCCTGCTTTCTACTCCAGTTTCCCCCCCAAATTCCTTTTGACACAGGAGGAGCATGCCCATGTCTGCTAGAAAGGAATGCTGCATGCAAGACGTGTCATGCTCCTTCAGCTAAAATGTGCTAAAGATGTTTGCAATTCTCTGACCCTACAGCTTCTGTAAGATAAAGCACACAGTAACTCTGTAATAACTGTTGGTTTTTGTCTTTTTTTATCTTTCTTTCCTTCTGCTTCATTTCCCAGTTTATTTCTCCACTTGAAAAAGCAAAGAAGGAAGACTTGGCACAACTTTGTTCATATCAACCAACGATATCAGTGTTCCTTTGTTGAACTCCGCTTTTTAATTCCCGGTGTCTTGGGATTTTTGCTTGTAATAACCCATAAGCATTCAGTGTGGTGTATTTTGGAATTCTGTTGTTTCCACAAGAAACTGTACCAGCTAAATACTGCCAAGTAGTTCCATACACTGTCTAATCACTGTGTCTTAAAATGTGTACGCACTGACCTTCAGAAACTGTAGTATATGAAAAGCATCCTAAAACATCTCAGAATCAAAGAACGCAGCTGTGGGGAAGCTCCTGTTTAAAGGGACACTGTCAGGTGGATTGGACCCAAATCTAAGGTGGCAGCAAACAATAGGACCAAAATTCTCAATCTGAGCTCCTGAAGTTGGATGGCAAAATCCATTGTCAGATGTGCCTCCTACTCCCATTGAAGAGAGTGATACCTACAAGTATTCATGTAAGATATATTTCAATTTGGCCAACCAAACACAGATTTTTTTTGAGACTAGATGTAGAATCCATGTCTATAAACATTGTCTGCAGAAAATAAATAAGACTGGTTTATCATCTTTTATGGATTTAATTTTTTCCTTGTGGAAAACACCTAATGGTGGTCTGAACAACCAAGATGGCCTCAGTATGAAAGCCAGAAAGAAAAAAAAACTGTATGACAACCAAAAAGCATTAGCTAGCATTAGCACAGTCCTGAAAAAGCCAGGTGAAACGCAGAAGTGGTAATACAGGCATCACAAATGACTCGGAAACAGTCTCTTGCCAAAAACTCAAGGCACTGTTTGTCGGGTTTCATGGGACATCTCTTGAATACTAACCCACAATAGTTAGGCCCTAACTTGAAGCACGTGAGCAGCGTTGGTGATGTCTGTGGCTTCCCAGCTCTGCTGGAGGAAGCTGCCTCTGCACCAGTTCACAGAAATGGTCCCCACTGCGAGATCGTTCAAAAATCAGAAAGAAGGTAGGGGGGAACAGTGGAGAGAGGCTGAGAAGGGGAAGGGTGCCTAGCAAAGGTTTCCTGGAGAAGAAGGAGGAAGAGAGACACTGTTCAAAGTAGTGGTGTTAATAAGCTTAAAAAAAAAAATTAATTTGTGCATGTGGATAGTTCATAGACTATAGTGTCATCTTTGTAGTGCTCAGCTGAGATACCTAGTATACTCAATTAATTTAAACTAACATTTGATGTAATTAAAAGAAATTATATATTGTGGCTTGAGAGAAAGTTCTTGTATGCTTTTGTGAATTTCTTGTTTCTTTCTTTTTAAAAGAGTGAATAGTTTAATCATCTGTAACCAAACTAAAAATGAATTAATCAAATTTTTGAACCAGGAAATTCAGAAAAGGGTATTTTTAGGATAACTCCTTCAGAATTTCTAAAAAGAATTCATAGAATTAAAAAAAAAGTAATTTGGTGGGTTGGGGTTTTTTGTCTGCAATTTAATTAGGGAATAGAAACAGTGGTAATAGTAGTGTAAATATTTCCACTGTGGAGTATCTCTCTTGACATGGTTTTAGATTAAAAAAAATGGAGACCCCGACCAGTTTGTTGCTGTGAATCTATATATAAATTGTGCTGAAGCAGAATTTTGCAGAGAGAATAAATAATGATCAATTGAAAGGTTCCAGTTGTGTTTTCCCCTAAATATTTATTACTTTATAGTCATGTGTACTGCTTCATATCATTAAGTCATAAGTGGCCCCAGTCTTAATGAAGCTGAATATTCAGAGTTACTAGTGTGATATGGGACTCCCTGGTATGCCCTGTTCACTTCAGTCCTTCAGCCGGGTGAGAACATAAACAATTCTGAAATTCTCACGGGCCAGACAAAAATCGTAGCAGCGATGGAAGGCCCGACTCCCTGAGGTGACACAGCTGAGTGCTATGTATAATTGAGCTTTCACTGGTAGAGGAACAAGCCATCCAACTTCAGGGCCCTTTTTAACCTGCTAAGACAACTGGATAGCTGATAGGAAAGAATTATCTCCCAGGAGTGAGACCCTGCCACCCACACCCACGTTGAGCATGGTGTCCTCACAGGGCTTCTCTACTGAAAAGACTCATGAGATGAAGACAGCTTTCGCTGGAGGTGGTGCAATCAGTGAGGTGATATGCTGATACCGAGCCTTAATGTAGATGTTCCTTTTCGTCTGAGAGGCTGAACTGACTGCTCAGCTGATAGGACCACAAATACTCATTAAAGAGTTTGAATCCTCTAGCTACAAACATGCAAAGCTCCCCAAATGCAACTGTAGTGAAAGTGCTGCAAGAATGCAAAGCTTACATCCTCCCAGCTAATGTAGTTCAAGCGAGTTAATAATCAAAGTGGGACCTCTAGGTGAGAGTGGAGAGTAGAAACTGCTCTTTGTGGAATGTGGACCCATTCTCTCTCAAAACTCTAACTAATGGGGATGATTGCTAAATGTTAGTGAGAATTTGCAAGGAAGAGTTAAGAAAGCTACCTTCTAGTGGGTTGTAGACAGTTTGTGAAGAGACTATTTCCTGCAGTGTGGTAATGAAATACAGCAAATTAATATGTTTAACTTTTCAAAGTTGTTTGCCCACAGTTTGCTTGTGAATGCTGAATGTTTGCTACTGCTTGTGCTGTGGTGGTTGGTTGTAATTGGTAAGATAAGCCGTGTAACCTTTCTAATTCAGCCCAGGAAGCACGAACAAGTGTGTCTTTCCCTGATGCACAGACCCAGAGCTCAACTGCTCTTGCAGAGGGTTAAATCTTCAGTAAGGAGAATATGGTAATACAGGACTGTTCAGGGTCATAGATTGTGCAACAGCATCACATATGTGCAGACTGGTGCAGAGGACAATCTGTATAAACACAGTTGGAGATCTTATTTGTGTTGAAGCCAGGATTGATTGCATTCCGCTCGCTGCTTCTACATTTTAAATGTCCGTGCAGTTACAACTGCCTGCCTGTAAATTTTCCAAGAAGAGGTTAAGTCATTCTTGTTCAGTCACCGCTGATTAGAATTTCAGCTCCTGCTCTGCACCACTAACTACTGCCTAGGCTCTTCCCTTGGGCTGGTAAAACATCACAAAAGGGCTTCCTTTTAGCGACTCCCTAGCAAACCCTCAGGGGACTCCAGGGCCATTGCTTTCTGACTGCCACCTTGGGGACCAAACTGAAGACTCTTCTGGCTGGAAACAATGCTTTCGATAGCTTTATCCAGAACTAGACATCGGTTGAGACCTGCATATTCCGTCCTTACAAGAAGCTCTTCCTCTGCTTTCTGGACCACGGGTGTACATCTCAGAGGCTGTACAGCAGGAGATGCCCTTCACACACAGGATAGCTGAAAGGAAGTGGCTAACAGCTGGTCAGTGCCTGTACCACGGCTGCTGCTTGGCTTGTCAGTGATTGTACATCAGCTTCTGAGCCTGAACAAGTGTTACTTGCACCCGCCATCAACAGGCTAGTGAGGTCCTGCTTGGGCATTACGCTTCCTCTCGAATTTAGCTCACGTTGCAGTAACACAGATGTGGCTTTAAACCTGAAAACATCGTTGCACGTAACTTGGCAGGAAAACTTAGTGTGGAAGCCCTAACGAGGCACTTGACCTGATTTTCACTTGACAACATTATGTAACAGCACAGTCAATCCAACATAGTCAAACCTAATCCAATACTATTAGGAGGATGGGAGAATCTGATAAAGAATCTGAATGTAACCTAGGGTCTGTAAGACAAGGAGTGATTTAGAAATGTAGTCAGTTGGATTTTTAAAGCTGGTACTTTAATTTTGTTGGAACCTGCATGATGTTAGCCCTGGGAACAGTTCAGGCAAGTAAAATATTTGGCTTTTTTCTTTTCATGTAGGGATCTGCAGTAAGTGGCTTAAACACTCTCAGTGATGGAAGAGCAGGACATTATTGACTGTGCAAGGAATTAATTAGAACAGCCTCAATCTGCTTTTGTCTGAGTAGCAAGACCTTTTAAAATTCTACTGTTTCTCTGTCACTGCTCCTGTGACAGGGCTTCACCTAACTGATTTTATGTGCAGCTGGGCTACTTCTTGTCTGAATACAATGGATTTTAGCTCTTAAGAGCAAGTTCTTAATTTGACATCTGTATTAGAGCATACCTGCAAAATAGTGATGTCTGCTTCTCAGGAGTGCATCTACCATAGGAGACTCAAACTTCAGGAACTTTTAGAAGCTCCATGTTACTCAACTCTTTGATGCTTTTACAGAGTGAGTTTTCTCTATTCCATGGGAGATGATCTACACAGTGGGAATATGTAGGAATATCTATTAATTTTTTTATGAGAGCACCTTGATTGCATGTTGCTGGGAAACCTTCACAAATAACCTAGGGAGCACTTGAGTATGATCCAGGATTTAGATCTCAACCCTGCTTCTCCTGCCCTTTAAACAGGGAAGAGGGCTGAACCAGCAGCCATATAAGGCACTGGGCTCCCTCCCAATGTACACAGTGAGTATTACAGAAAGGCCTCAAAGTCTCTTTGATCTGGATTTGCATCCTGACCTGAACTTTAGATCTGTAACAGATCATAACCTTTGGACCCTCTATGTAGTCAGAAGACTGAGATGCTCTTCCAGCCAGTTCTTCCTCATGTAATTTAGGTGCCTGTTGCTAGACAAGATACGTTTGAGCCAGAGAAAGCACAAGCACCCTCAAATTAGCTTCTTTAAAAGCAAAATTTAAAAGGCTGAAGAAAGTAGTTTGAAAAAAATGAATTGTAATTAGAGAAATTATTGGCTGAAGGTTTCTCAAATGGTAACATTATTGTCAGGAGGGATACTAGATTGGGATGTATGAAACAACCAAACCTCACACCAGTTGTTCTTTCTCCGTCTGGTCTCCTTCAGAAATACTTCTCTATTCCACTTCAAGAAAGGATTTTGTTTGCCTCTTCAGGTAATTTCCCTTCCTTAGTTCATTAATGTATGTCTCAATTGATGTGCTCAGTAGTTTTTCTTCTCCACTAAGAACCGTAAGACTCTCCGCCTTTAAACACATGCATTAAAAGAGATCTGAGCCACCCAAGGAGTTTACCTTCCTTCCTGGTGCACTGACATTTAAAAGCTACATCTTAGAATAAAGCAGAAAAACTGTGGCAGTCTGGTTACATGCAGTTTTGGTGGAGTAAACACTTGATTATTCAACAATGAGTCATTCCTGCAGTAACCTCATTCTGTCATGACTGTATCACATCTGCTAACTCTCCAAAGCAAAACCCCTAACCTGCACCGGTTTCAAACGTGAACACAGCCTCGTGGCTTGCACGTAACACTCTATTCAACCAAAGATGCCATGTGCTGTGAGTTTAAAAGGGCAAAGTACTTGTTCTCAAAGAGAAAATATCATAGAGAACAACAAAGACAATTATGAAAAACACCTTCTCCATTCTTTAGCTCTTCTCACAGTGTCTGGCTTATCCATTATTCTTCGAGTCTCCTTCTGTTCCCTTAGAAAGCCTTTGTGGTTTTGGAGCGTGGTGTGTTCGGAGCACAGTGTGTTGGGGCTGGGGTTGTTCTGCCCTCTCGGCTGACTCCCTGCCTTCTGCCATCCTGGTGCTGTTGCCCTCAGCCAGAGCTCAGGTCGGCCTTGGGTGAAGCAGAATCCGCTCCCCATAGCACCCAGCTCTCCTCAAACCAGCCTCCGCTCTCTGGTCGAGAGCACCTGAGGCAGAATGTGGCTCCTGGGTCTTAATTTGGTTCAAAATTACGTGGTACAAAAGAAGGCTGAACAACAGCATTTTTGCTGCACTACTTTGAATTGTAACACTGGAATTTTAATTTAAATCTATTTAACAGTTCTTGTAAAAGTAATTTCATTAGTTTTGTTGGAAAGGGAGGAGACAGTAAATAAGGATATTGTGCTAATCACAATACAGTAAATTGGGAAATGGTTCAAGTGAAATATCGCTGACATTCAGTAACCTCTTTTTTACAAGTGACTCTACCTAAGAGCACCTTTTTTATATTAAAATTAAGCAGTGCTTGTCTATTAAATTCAAATACTTAAAATGAACTATGACAGATGGTAGAGTTTTTTTCTGGACAACGCAGGAGATAGATGCAGGAAGGATGGTGTAGCATTTTTTGCAGAGAGCACCATTTGGGGTATTCTATCCCAAGACGTGGGGCTGCTGGCAGCTGCAGAAGTGGTCGAGGACTTCAGTCAGATCAGGACTTCAGAGCGCCTGGTGCAGTAAAATACAGACTGAATGTCCACTTTGTCCTAGAGCAGTTTGGTCTCAGTAATGGAATCTTTTTGACAAAGAATGATTATTTTGGTTACCCTTGATTCACTCCTGGACCTGTGTTTGTTCACCTATAAATGGTCTAAGGTGAGGACAGAAAATCCCTTTGCTGAATCCATTACATTCCTGTCATATATATGTGAACACATGGTGGTGGGTCTGAGCTTTTTGTAATGAAAAGTTTAAAAGAATTAAATCAGTTCCTCCCCCAATACATTGCAGGTTTGTTTAAAGTAAAACTAAATAATGGCAGCTGCAGTTATTTTCTTTGTAAGATCAAGGATTGAGATAGTGCATATAATGGAGCTACAAATGCGTAGATGCACAATGCATAATTTTTTTCAGAAGTTTAGCTATTAATATTTATAGCATTGATCTGAAAGTTTGCTAAAATTTCTTTATAAATGAAAGTAGTCTTGGCTGGAACCAAAAATTCAGTGATCAGCGTGACTACCATGCCCGCTAACAAGCTACTAAATAATGCAAGTTCAGCCTTTTGTGAAACCCAAAGGGAAAAAGATATTTTGAATAAAAGCAGAAATGTATGGTAAAGACTATGGGTATAAAGTTTAACCATTACTTATTTAAGTATTATTTAAGCAATTGCCAGCTATAAAAATAGTCAAATAATTAGCTTCCAAAGTCTAACTATAGATGAAATAATACTTTTCCCTCATTAGAAAAGCTAACTTCAATCTATGTTCCATCTACTTTTCCCGCAGACAATAAAATGTTAATGTTGTTATGACACAGTCACAGGTCTGCACAATAAAACGTTACAGATAGCCCACTGCTTGTCATGAAAAACATCATTATTTTGTCTTGTAAACGAAACATCCTCCCTCCCCCAGCCATAAACGTGGTAAAATATTACTCACATTAGGTTTATCAGCATCACTGAAAGATTAGAAATTAGTACCTCCTACTCAAGAGTGGGACTTAAAAACATGCTTTGTCTGTTGCAAAAATACATTCTGAGGGGGAAGCACCAACTGTG
The DNA here is from genome assembly GCA_013399875.1 of Gymnorhina tibicen. NCBI lineage: Eukaryota > Metazoa > Chordata > Aves > Passeriformes > Artamidae > Gymnorhina > Gymnorhina tibicen. The sequence goes on from VXAZ01006886.1 coordinate 2,847,676, forward strand.
TAGAGGTTAAATTTTTATTTGACAACTCCTATTCTTTTTTCCTTCCGCTTTCCAAAGGAAGTGCTTATATATGTAGACAGGCATTTGCCATTTGGGTGAGATGTTCTCCTTCCAAGTATGAAAGAGATGAAACACAGCCAGTATCTACTGTGAGCCTCCTTTAGTTTGTTCTGCAGCATAAAAAGTTCTCTAAGTGGCAATATATGAACTCTTATTATAAACTTGTTATGCTCATTGCAGGAAATGAGTTCATAGCCAGCTAATTAGTATTTTCCTTAATGACTTATGCTTGAGTCTTAGCACAGAAGAGCAGCCTCTGGAGGTGTTTCTGTAATCAGTTCAGCACTGTAGTATCTCACGCTCGCCAGCCTGGAGTGAGGAGCGAGGCATGCCCTGTTCTGGAAGTGACTTCAACATGTGCCTAAGCATATAGTGAATTTCTGTTTTCTGGTTAACACGACAAAAAACCCCTCATTTGTCCTTGCTAAATCCAGGCCTGATATGTTCTAGTTCAGAAGAGGAAAAACCTTTCATCTGAATGAGAAAAAAATTAGGGAGAAAAGGGCCCCTGGAGTTGCCTGGTCCAACGTCCTACTTGAAGCAGGGCTGCCTTTGAGGTTGGATCAGGTTGCACAGGTTTTGTCTTGATGAGTTTTGAAAATCTCCAAGGCCCGTGACTCCACAACAAATTCTGTCATTGGGTATGTTCAATGCCCTACCAAGGCTGATAAAATTTTAGGAAACACCTTTGTAAGAGTATGTGGTTTATGTTTTTGCCTTTTTTTTCTGTTGTGCACTGATCTGATTAGAATCAAATTCAGATCTAGTGGAAGTGCAACCCCCTTTTTCCAAAGAACTTCCACTGACATCAAGAAATTTTCTTTCTTTCTTGTTGCCATTGGACTAAGCCAGATGTGGTCATGCTGAGGATATCAGTGCATTCTCTCCCCTCTCTGTGTGTGAAGCCTGCTTCTCTGACACTGAAACTGGGAATAGGCACAGAATCAGATTCAGGACATCTGGTGAAGTCTTGTTCTGTATTGTCTGAGGTCAGTGACAAAATCTTGACTGGCTATTCAGTTACTAGACTGGCACCAAAGAAAGAAGAGGATTTACTGAGATTACTCTTTCTCCTCACAAGCCACCTTGGCAATGCCACACCTGTTTCAAATGCTGATGGAATGGCAGTGCAAAATAAAAACCTTTCTTCTACCTCTTTCCTTGTAATTCGTCAAGCTTTACTTCCTGTAATAGGAATAATCAGAAATAAGTTTTCAGTTGCCCTTTTAAAAACCCAAACTCTAGACCAAATCTCTATCTGCATTCTTTTAAAGGCCATGCAGTGGTGTTAAGCTGTGTAGTAACACACTCAGAAAGGACCTGAAAGTCTGTGCTGAGAACAGCATCTCTCACCTCAGAGACTCAGCTGTACTGAGCAAGGAGTTGTGATTTGTGCCTCTACAGAAAACAATCCATTTGCACCTTATTGGAACTATCTGGAGAGGAAAAATAATGTTGTGGAGACCAGGACATTTCTTAAAGTGCTTTACCTGGAGGTCAGTGGAATTTCATTTATAAATGATAAAATGCATGCATTTTGATGCTGAAATTGTGATGACTTACAAAGTTTGATATTACTGTACTTTTCTGTGAACAGTGATTTTTTTGAAGTGGTGAACATATTTTCCAATAATATCGTAGACATTTGTAACATGTATGTTTGTGCCAATAAATCTTGTTTTAAGAAGCTCGGGTTTGTGTCATTCTGTTCCCAATACACACAGTTTAAGGACAGTTGAGCAGCTTCAGCTTTCCCTCTCTGTGTTAATTACTAGAGACTTCTAGAAATGAAGATTTTCTAATTCACACTGAGTTTTTACATGTTCAGTGTAATAGAAAAGAAAAAAAGCACTTCTATTGTAGAAACAGTAATGAGCCCTGTACAAAAACACACAAACATTAACAAATTGTGAATAGGAGCAGATGAGAAAATGTATTTAAGTGCATTTGACCATATTCTTAGTTTTCTTAATGGTAACATGGGTTTTCCTTTTCATGGGGCACGGGTAACTTGGGGAACTCAGTGCCATGAAATACTGTCAGCTCACCAATTTGGTGTACGTTGGACAGTTTTTAGATGAAGAAAGAAGGATTTTCAGTGAGAGGAACACAGACTCTTGCAGGGCCCTCCTCTGCCTTAATTTGAAGCAGCTGGTGCTGGCCACTTTCGTGATGGATTAATGGGGCATGGTAACTGTTGCCATGGTTATTCCTAATGAGCAATTAAGCCCTTCGAAGGGACAAGAGTTGGAAGCTGCTTTTCTCCCCTTCTTAGCGCCTGCACCTAAATTTTAAATTGCATAAGCATCACAGTAACTCCCAGGTAGCTCCACACCTTCAGTGCACTTGGGGCATTATTCTACAACTCCTCTAATTTGTTGCAGATGATCTCAGAACACACAAAAGGCACATTATTGGCTCTCCCCACCCCAAACCCAGGTAATGTCAAGATGCCTTTTTGTATGAAGGTTCTTCATCAGCAAAACTATAGATTTGTCCTTGGTAACTCAGTGCACCTGGCAATCAACTGGGGGCACTTCTGAGTCTAAAAGGAGGAGCTGGGACAAAGCAATCCCTGATTTAATACATTGCACATTCTGGTCTATGTGAAACAGCAAATAAGGATGAAGTGAGGAAGTGAATTATGTTGACTGGTGCATGTGAACGTGATATTAAAGAACACAGGAAACTGATCAAAGCCAAAGTGAGGCTTATTAAGAGAGCACAATGGGCTGGTGCGCCACTAGCACTCTTACAGCAAGGTGCATAATTAGCTCAGTTTTATTGAAAAAAAATCCCAATTTCTGACTTCTGAGCTTACATAGAATTCCAGCAAATTATAAAACCAAGTGAAAATGAAGTTTTATTTAAAATAATGGAGATATTTAGATGGATATGGAAGAATCAGTAAGATTATGTGAAAAACCTATCTTTCATTCTGGTCAGATAGATTTGCATAATTCATGGCAGCTCAGGGAGCAGAAAGAAGAACTGGTTCCTAGGGGTTATTAAATTATGTGGGGTGACGAGCTCCTGGGACACGCACATGCTTTGGAAAGTCAATACAAGATAGTTCAAAGGCAAAACAATCCTTGAAGTGACTGCCTATACACTCTGCTTTGGAAGCTGAAGTACCTGAAGGTAAGTGGATGAATAAGATACTTGTAAGTGCTCCTGACAGTTTTAAAATTTAAAAAAATGTCTCACATGACTAAAGATGGTCAAAACTGTGATCTGAGAAGAAAAGTTGGTAGACTGCTTGAGTTCCACGTGAAAGAAAGGCAGTGGTAACTACTGCAGAGCCAAGCCAGCTCTGTCTGCTTTCCCGGGAGTTTTTAACCTAGGGGAAAATAACCTTGTAACACCACCTGTGCTTGGGCAGCTACCACCGAAAGCTCTTACCATGCCACGGTAACCGTAAAGGGTACATTTTACTAGGGGAATTTCCTGGCACTGAGTTATTACACTTTTAAGGCAGTTTTTAGAATGATTCTGCAGAAGTAACACCCTTGTCTTCTCCCTTATCATCTGAACAGGGTAATTACAATTTAACAGCCGTTGGCTGACTGCTTTACAAAGGCAAGTAAAGCCTGGTGTTTCTACATTCTGTTGGCCATAATGCAGATTTACTCTGCAGAATGTAGTCAGTGGGTTTGATAATTTGACTTCTAGTACTTACCTAATGACTGGCAGGTTGTTCTTTTTACTAAAAAATGCACAATACAACATTAAGCTATTTACATCTTCCCTGGCTTAGCCCGGAAAACACCTGCTCCATAGTCCAGTTTCACCAGGAGCTGGAAAGGCTTCCCAATACCATACAGTGAATGCTTCTGTGATATAATCTGTAGTAATCCATAATGACAGTGCACTGAAAGAGCTGGCTAGATTAGGGGTGTTGCCAGCACCATACAGTCCTGCACCAATCCAGGTTTTGTTAAACTTCCTTCTTAATGATCCAAGAAAGGTACAGAAGAGAGAAAACCAAAAATTCTCACTAGTCTGAGTCAAATGACCAGGGAAGAATTCCTTTTCTCAGATCAGACTATCCAGTGAGTCAGTTCAACTGTGAATAGGATGCAGAAAGCAAGCGTCTGAAACTGTAATGCCCCAAGGAACACTGGGGTTAATACTGATTGAGGATCTGGGAATGTAAACCAGTAATTACAATGCACACATTGCACTGGCAAAGAATACTTTAATCTCCTTTTAATGTCTCCCTTCGAAAAGCTCCAGTGACAAAGTTCAATCATTTTATCACCAGGATTAGTTTTACTATCCTTTTTCCTGCTTATCAGTCATCATTTCATAACCACACATGCTCTTGGCCTGCTTCAGTCCTCTAGAAAGCTCGATCTGAGCTGGCTCAAAAACTCTTTTTATTGTCCTGCTTACTATCTGGGCACAATGTATAGTTCTTACTCTTTTGTTTGCTGTTTTTCTTCAGTTTGACTAGCCCATGTCCTCCTTAGTCATCCTGACAGTCCATCCATGCACACTTGCCAGTTCCATCTCTTATGACCATTGCAGTTCCCAGTTCTCTGCTCCAAGTAAAGGATTGCCAAATGCTCTGTGTGGTGGCACGAGGGTTTTGGTGTCTGTACTGAAGGAACCTGAAATACCTTACTACCATATCAGTATTTCTCACAAGTGCCTTTAGCCTCCCACCCCCATGGCAGTCATCCTAATCATCCTGTTAGACCTACTGGGTTTTTTAATCTCTTTTTCTTATCTCTATAGTTTAGGACCAACAAAATAATTGTTGAATCAATAGTAAGCAATATCCTCAAGAATGAATTTGATCCAAATTCTCCTGCCTCTATCACCAAAACAAGTCCTATTGATACATCCAGTGCCCAGCCAGATGGCAGCTAGGTGACCTGAGACACTGCCTGTCAATCAACTAACAGTTTCATTTAAATATTTTGTTTTACTCAAAAGTCTCACAGCTTGCGTGACTTCTTCTCCTGCCAGAGGTTTTTTATACCAAAAGTAAAACTTGCCTACTGCACTCACCAGCTGAGGCATTTCTTGACTACTCAGGCATCTCTGTTCTGTTTGAATGCCTGTTGAAAATACTATTGTTTCAGGATGCCTAGGGTTGGCAGCTAGATGGAAAAAACCAGTCTTTGTTAAGGAGAAAAGGCATCTTTGGATAGCTGTAAGCACAAGTATCCTCAAGGCCTGTCTTTAACAGAGATAAAGAGCCAGTCCACATCTTCTTCTGGGGCTGAGCCTAGAACTTGAAACTGTATGGAGTGAGAAAGCCAAGCTTGGCTGTATAAGAGGTAGTGCTGTGCCCATTATGGGCTTCCCTTGCCTATATGTAGATTTATCAGCTCTCAGGTAGGATATTGAAATGTCTTCTGATGCCATTAAGACAAGGTATCCCTGTGTCTGGACTTCATTAAAAATGGCCTTTGGGTAGATCATTAATACACAGTTAAGTGCAGTCTGAACACTTCTTCAGCCTTGTACAACACATCATGGTGTGAGCCTGAGAAAGAGAGGAAGCAAAAGGCACATAATCATTACGAAGGAGCTCTTCAGCATATAACCTGTCTGTTCCTATTTGACTCAGGCGTGAGGGAGGAGTCAAAATTCAATCCACTCAAACTAGCAGCTTCCTGATTGTTTTCTCTTTACGGACCATAGCACAATCTCTGGGAGCTTTCTGTAGAGATTTGTGGAACCATCTCTGCCCCTTAAAATATGCTGACAAGGGTGGGCACATCACTGTGTATCTGCAATGCCAGAAAGCAGGTTGTCTTGTAAACTTTCTTTTCCACAGATATATAAGTAAATATTAAAAAAGAAATGTTGTCTTCCTTTTAAAACTGCCTTGATGGAGGGAAAAAACCCAAACAACAAAAAGCCCCATGTTTTTTCGTTCCAGCCATCCAGCAGTGCAGCCACCTGCCCGCTGCAGCTCCCTGAAGTGACGCTGTGCCGGGCCCAGGAGGCATCCAGTGAGCAGGGCCACGACCACCCCATGGTGCCCAGCCTGGGAATGTCAAACAGTGGCAGTCAGTGCAGGCAGCACTGCACTGGGACAGCAGGGGCACTGTCAGTCACTGCTTACTGCTCCAGTGAATTTATTTCACAGATGATGCCAACATAGGCTAACAGGGTCAGACTCAATCTCAGATGCAAAATAAATTTGGTCACAATTTGTCTGTACGGGATTAAACTGCATTGTCCACCCCTTGGGTTAGCCATTCTGCTGTAACTGGCACTCATGTTAATGGTTTTTCAGAACTCTTTTTCATCTGTTGTACATCAGTTTCTTCAGCCGAGGCTCCGAATTTCTCAAGTGTTTTCAAATGGAACAGCATTTTTCTTTGTGGGTTTGTCATTGTCTCATTCTTCCTCTCTGCTTCATCTCACCTGTTCTCTGTTTCATGGTGCTGAACGGAATATTGTTCTCCCTCTTGTCTACAATAGCTATTACTTCTCAAGTAAGTTCATTTAACTCTTAAATTCCCCACTTTCTCTATGGAAAAAAGTAATCACATGATTAGTGTCTAGCCACAAAAGTTGCACACTTGGACTAAGCCATCAAGGTCTTTGCATTATCCTGATGCTTCCAGGGCTGCTTCCTACACATTGATGTTCTCTGTTTTGGTGTTGTTCAGGTTGACTGATCATGTTGTCTTTTTCGTCATTAATAGAATCTTTCAATTCTTGTTTAAAAACAAGTATAAAGTATAAATGCACCTTGGTCTTCAAATGAAAGGCTGTGAGTTTCTTATGTGTTTTAGGCCTGTCCTGTGCTCTTGCAAGCATCAGGAAACACTGCATCAACATGGAGAAATACCTGTTGATCCCTTCATGGAACATCTCTAAAGTCACGAGCCAGTCTGGAGCATGTTGCCTGCAGCTGTACAAAGGCTCCCTGTGTCATGTGCTGCATGGGAATGACCTCACCAGCTGAATGGAGCTACTGAACCAGTTATGGATGCAGTCTGACAGTCACAGAACAAACATGACTCATTTAAGAACATTCCCTACCTTCCTTTTTAATAACTGGTTTCTCCAAAGTCAGTACAGTAGAACTGAAGGGAGAACAAAGAGTTCTTCAGTGAGCTCTGCACAGTGTTCTCACACATGCCTTGCTGTGCTGCAGGAGCCTGCTTGAAACAACAGCCCCACAACAATTCCATCTTCTCTGATGGTGTCCAAGCTCTCACACTGCAATCACCTCCAGCAGCAGAAATGAACGTGCCAACACTAGCAATAGTAATACCATTACTAAGGAATGAGCGGTTCTGTGTCCTGGATTTAAAACCAAAAAGCTTTAAAAATACTAAATGTTGGTGTGCTGCAGAGACCATCATCCATGATTACGAAAATGATGGTGTTGAGATGAGAACAGGGTTCTGAAAATGAGATTTGTGTCTAGCTTGGCTGTGTAACTTCACACACAAGAGTGTTCAACTTGCACACTCAGTTTTCTTAACAATGGGCTAAGAAATTAATTCCTGGTATGCTTTTGCTTTTCCACCTTGCAGTATATCAGTTACCACTTGATAAAACTTTTTGACAAAGTAGGCAATAGAAATTAAAATACGTCAGGGTAAACTTTGAAAATTAGAGCTTTATTTGTAAAATATTTTTGGTATTATAAAAACTTAACTCCACCAATGCTATTGACAACCAAGAAAAAATCCTGACTATATAAGGGGAACTGAGGCTTTGTTTCAGATGAAGCTATTAAAGTAAGCAAATATTAACATAATTTTTGAATGTGCAGTACACAAGTCCTCATACTAGGTCTTCTCCTGTTGTTTCACTTTGATTGGGTGGGCTGATACTACCGGATTGCTGCGGCATCCCAAGTTGGAAACAATGAAATGCGTTCACTTCAATAGCAGTGGCTGTGCTTGGACGGGCTCAGTGCAGTTTTCAAGTATATTTTGTTAATGATCTCCCTATACAATTCATTGTACTGTAATCCAACATATGGCTGGGAAAAACTTCGTTCAAATAGTGTTGACTTCTGAAACTGACATTTGACATTAACTCAGTGTGAATTGCAAGATTCTCCATGTCCAGATTTTGAGGTGTGGCGCAATGGCCCCATGATGTGGGAAGTGCCATGTCTCTGGTCTCGGGCACTGATTTGTATTTCTGAGGGACCTGAGCCCAAGTTCTAATGATCACGTTTGTAGTGAGGTAATGGCTTATAAATGGGGTCATAATGTGCTTTAACTGCATTTTAGAACTTGAGAAGATGTTTTCTCAGTAGTAAGTCAGTGTATGACAAGAAAAGTTGATTCATTGGTTACTAGGTTCCAGTGAAATCTAAAATCTGTCATTTTAAAAACATTCCCATTTTTGGCTTGCTTTCTGAAGTGCCTTTAAGAGTAGCACAGCATCCTCTCTGACTAGGCCAAAATGCAGCTGAAGTAGATTAGCCCAGTCTTTAAATATGAGCTGTTAAGTTTAGTCAAAACACCTGTTGCTTTTAACCCTCTTCGTAACGTGAGTTAGGTAACTCTTAATAGGGAATCCCAGATAGGATCATAGGGAAACTAAAACACAGTAAAGGTGTAAAGTCTTTCTGCAGAGGAAAATTCTCCTCTTTCTAGTAGCCCCGTGAGTGGGGGAACACATAAGGAAACACTTCAGCAAACTTTAAGGCACCGTGAGTTAGGACTGCAGTGGAGCCCAGCCTGCCCAAACTGCTGCGTGCTCGCCAGCTGGAGCAAGGCTCTAGCAGAACAGGCTCAATGGTTCAGCACTACTGACTTGGGTCCCTGGGTGGGCTTTCCACCCACTGAGCTCTGTGCCTGTCCAGGGAGTGCCACTACTTTAAAGCTGGCTTGAATATGCCTTCACAGGCTGTCCCTACAATGCAGACATGCTCCAAGGCTACCCCAAGTACTGTCTTCCTTGCACTGTGTTCGTTTAAAAAAGAACAAGAATGCTATTACTGCATGAGAGGAATCAGTCTCCTAACTAAGCACTGCTTTCTTCAGCATTAAATGAAGGCAGCAAAAGCTACCAGCATTGTTACCAACAATAGCTGGTTAGTAATGCACAGTAGGAGAGCAGGGCTGGGGAAACTAAATGATAATTGTAAATTACCCATATCAATAAAAGGGTTGAAAGGCAGCTGCATATGTTTTTTAGACCCACTAGAAAGAAAGACACCCCAATGCTCACTTAGTTCTCTATCCAGACCCAAAGAAACCATGAGCCCTACAGCATTTTTATAAATGCCTACAGGAGGCATATCTCACAGCTCTGCTTTTTTGGCAAGGTAAGATCTCTTTCATCTTTCTGTTTTGTTCTAGCTACTCCATTTTTCTCAAATATAGTTCCTTTGCTTTCCTGTAGCACAGCCTTTCCTCTAATGAACAACAATTAGCTAGTATTACTTAGGATTACTAATTCCTGCTTTCTTTTTATGTCCTTTAACCATTCTCCTTTAAAAAATGTAAGGGATTGTTTTGGTTTGGATTGGGTTTTTTCAATTCACTGGCTTAAACTACTTGTTTAATTTTTTTTTTTTATTGTGTAGTTACACAACAGAAGCATTGAGTTCCAGAATTGTTCTACTGCTAATGAAGTATGACATGTTACAAGTGGATAGAATATGCCTCATTATGGTAATGAGTACTATATTTTAGTGGGTTTCTGTGTAAAAAAGGCTCATGTGATCATTTTGATTTTGTCTGCTTGTTTGCCTCTCCCCATTCACATGGTAATTTTAAATTTTTTTGCTACTGACAGACAGGAAGAAATCCCAAGGATATTCCAGCCACATCATTTTCAAGAAATTTTATACCTAGGAAACAAGGTAGTTGAGGATTTGCTCCCTAGAGCTGCACCTAGTAAAGGACTGTAGTTAAGCTCACACCAATTAAATACCAGATAATCCACAAAGATGGAAAAGATTTCTGCCCTCTTTGGTTTAGTTACTCTCTTCTTTTGAGCAAATTGCCAAAGCTGTTTATATCAAAGGGATTTATCCAAACATACTCTGTACCAATCCTTCACCCCCTGGTTCTATATTTCAATGACAGTGTGCAAAGTGAGCTGTTCTTTCTCTTTTCCTTTTAATTTATTAGAACTGAACCAAAAGAATTTCTATTGCTTATCAGAAACTTCTATTTATTGACACAATCTGTAAAACTTTGTTTACTGAAGTCTCTTGAATTGACTTAGTGCAAGGGACTTCTGCAATACCTGAAAGGCTCACTAAAATCCGCACTTTGTTTTCAGTAGTGTGGCCAGGTATGTCAGGCTTCTCTTCCTGAAGCAAACTCAGCCAGTCACTAAACACCCTCTCCTGAAAACAAACCCAAGCTTCCGCTGACTTCAGTAGCAGCAACAAGCAGTTCAAAACAGCTCAAGTGTGAACTAAAGCCGGAAAATTAATTGACACAGAGGAGTAATGGGAAACTCAATCTGAAAATGAAGTGTTTTTAATTAAGAGACACTCTCCAGAATTATACAGAAAGACACTCTTTCCCATTTAAAATTTGGCTCTTCCTTCCTCAACAACTACAAATCACCGGTCTATAATTAGTACTGTTAGTGGAAGGAATGGCTGAGTGTCTGGCTGAAGTTAGGCCTGTGACTGTGATAGGGAGGGCAGTAGGTGTGCTGGAACAGATTCTAGCTAGTTTGCCACTTAGCATCCAATTTCTTACAGATGTTTCTCTTATAATCTGTTAATGTTATCATATTTCTTAAAAATGAAAAGGAAGTAAGGAAGAAGGGTGCCTCTAGATTCCCAGTAGCTGAGAGCAGCAGCGTGACTCCCTTGCACTGTGATTGTCAGTTTACCTGTGAACGGGTCCAGCTCCAATCCCGTGCCAGGACGTAATCCAACATTTTACGTAATGATTATTTAATAAAAATTGCATAAATGTTCACTGGTGGGGAAGTCAGTAGCCAGATCTTGTCTCCCTATCCTTATTCTGTTTTTAAAGCAAGGTACGTGTCTCACTCTGTTTTAGCAAGAGATTGGTAACACTTCACTCTACAGCAGTGAGTCCAAAAGCAGATCATAATGCGATGGAGGTCACTAAACTCACTCTGGTCAGCACATGCAGAGTTTAAATCAATACAAAGAGCGTGCATTAGGAACCAGTGGGGAGGCAGGGGTTGGAATACACTGTGTTACAGGCCCAGCACTGTGTCACAGGCCTGGATGCTCAGGTGTCTGTTGAGGAATTTGGACGTCTAAAGAACACCTGCTAAATATGGGCACATTTAATCCAGAAGGGAGTGTGCCTCAGGTATCAAAAGCTGTGGAAATATTTTCTCTTGTCTCATTGCCTTTAAAAAAGCTTTCCAATGCCCTGTCCATGCCATAGCTGGACTTGGGAATGTACTTTCTCACCAAGGAATCTGCAGCTTACAGGCTGGAAACTAACTCAGGGAGCTTTCTGAGGGATTAACAAATGGAACTGGCTCACTGAGGGGCCAGGAAAGCAGCAGAGTGGGAAAAGGAATAGTCAAGACCACACAGCCACGAGTGCTTGGTGGCAGTGGTGCCAACCCCTTGATGAAATTGAAATGTTAGATCAGCTCAGAAACCCTGTGAAAGCTGTCTTTGACATAAGCGTGTGGATGGTTTTGAATGGTGAACCCCAACCTGATGTAATCGCTTTCTTTCAGGGCAGAAGAGGATGCAGAAATCCAACATAGTAGGCAGGAATGAGGATGCACTTTTCTGCTTGGCATCTCTTCTTAGCTCTCTTATGCTAATCTAATGACATGCAAATTTCATTTTAAGTGCCTAACTGTAATTTGATGTTCCTCTTGGTCTTGGATCCTCGCTCCAACTCAAAATACGTTCTTTGATCCTGTTTTGGTTTGGCTTTTGTGCTCCCACAGCTGTGATGTAATCCAACCAAAAACTTCTTTCATGGGATATTTTCAGTCAAATTGGTTTCCTAACCTGACTAACAGTACAGTTGCATAATCACTGATTTTTAACTCAGTGGAGGTGGTAGGACTGTTCCTTTCGGTGGATGTGTAAGGTCTTTGATCACCTTAGGTAGACTGTGAAATCACAAACTATCACTCTCTGAGTTATGCAGGAAGCTTTAAACCTTTTTCAGCACTGTGAATTCAATTTCAAGTTCTCTTCATTCAGCCTTCTGTGAGGCTGACTGCAGAAAATGAGTTGCTAATACACACTAAACAGCAGGATCTCAGACCTGGAGTGCTCTGAGCTGTTTGCTTCTACAATCATGCTAGTGGGCTTGGGGATAAGCACATGTAGGTGCAGTGGTGAGATACACCCCTTCCATTTGAATCCTTCTAAAAGAACAATTCAGGGCTCCTTCACATGTCATTTTTCAAGATATTTGGAACATAAAATTACACTGCATTTGCAAAACAGAAACTGAATTTAATAAGAATAGTTAGAAAACAGTAAGAATAGGGACAGGATGAAAAACTACATTCTCCAGAAGTTGTTAGCAAAGGTTTTCTGTCTGGCAACAAGCAGACAATTCTGCAAAGGACTTTTGAACTGCAGCACATTTCAGGAACTTGCTACTTGAATTGAAGTTCTTTATCGTGTTTTTTACATTCCTTTACATTTTAATCAAAGCATTTTCAAAATTGTATGATATTGCTGTATATTTGTTACAGTTTGTTCCTACACTCTACAATGCTTGTAGAAAAGCCTGTCCATATATTTACTGGTAATGAGGAAAGTGGGTTTTTTCCTTTCTTCCTCCTTTGTCTGTACAGAGAGTAAGAGTGACGACTTTTGCTCATTAGCAAAAAAAGCCTTTCCGGATCTTTGCAAGAATCAATGACTGTCAGCGTCACTGTAAGTGGTGAGTAATTAGACCTAGGAAATTAAGAATTAGACGTGGGCTCCAGCTGTAAAGTATTGATTTTTTTTTTTTTTTTTAATTTTAATAATATACAGTTCCGTCTATGCTGTGGAATAACTTGGACTAGGAACTTCTACAAGTGGATAGGAAAGCACAGTTATTCAAAAAGAGAAGCCTTATTTCCCTAGCAAATCCAAGCAAGCAGTACTCAGGTAGTTTTACAGATGGTCTCAAATTATTATTTTTCCATACTGAAAGACTTGCTTTTTTTCCCCCTCAAAAATGTAGATACTGTCAATACGTTGCTGCTTATCAGAGCTGACTGAAATGCTTCAGCTAAGCAAAAATTCTACTTTTTTAAGTGTGCTGGGAAAAGGTTGAGCATTTGCGTGCATGGCTAAAAATCTACTAATATAAGTCTGAGAAGCAGCGGGATTCCATTAAAAAAAACCCCACAAAGAGCAACATTTTCCTGGCGAGACCGCACGAGGGAGCCGGGCAGCGTTGAGAGCTGTGCCCCACCTCGCCAGGGCAGAGGCGCCTTGGAGAAGCGCCAGCGTGGGACCCGGTGTGGCACACCGCGAGGCACACTTAGGAAGGGCTGCTTAATATAGGAGTGATGTGTTCTCGCCATGCTCCGAGAGCTACAACTGAACACACACGCACAAAATAAACAAAGCTGGGGAAAAAAAACCCCACAACCATTTTAATGCTTTTCTTACAACCTTTGTGTTCTTTAGAACTGTTTGTGTGGGCATATACGTATTTTACTCCTGCTGCTCTAAAAGCTCTTATAACTACTTACCAGACAGAGTGACCTTAAAAACAAACATGCAGAACCTGTAAAATTTTGCAACAACTTTATTTTGCTTTGTTCCTTAGTAGATGAGCCATTGAGTCAATAGCAATATTCACTCCTTTAGAATTAAATAAATAAATTAAATAATACAACTCCTTTAGAAGCCACGTGCCTGTGTTCTTGTTATTTCAAATCAGAGGTGTCTGGAATAATTTGTATCTACATACATGATTTCTCTTGTGCCAGTTTTCTGGAAGTTGTAGAATTTGTACTGAACTTGTTCGGGGTACATAATCACATTTTGAGTAACACTGCTTACTTACCCTGGTTTTTGGTATATTAAATATAAAGCTGTAACTACTAAAAGGTGATATGAATAAAACTTAAAAATTATCCCCATAAGCTTGACTGAAACAACTGATTAGTATCCCTTTAAAATAAGCAGAACTCAAGTAATGCCTCTGGTAGTAACTAGGGTGGAAAAGGTACTGGCTGTTTGTGGTGGTGGTGGTTACTCTTCTCCTGCCAGGACTGGCATGCTCTGCTGCAGTGGGGAATGTGTGTCCTGGAAACTCATTTAGCTCTAACACAGTGCCATAGTTTGCCATCCTTCTCATGTTTGCAGTCTGATGGGGTGGGGGGAAAGTGTGGACCTCAAGGTTTTGCTTTGAAGTGCCTTAGTTTGAGTCTGTGGTAAGAGACCACAGCCCTTAGCACACAGCCAGGGACGGATATTTTTGGCACGTAACATGAAAATCAACATCCCATGGAAACCCTCTACATCCCTTTAACCTTAAAGAAGAGAACTTACAAAAAGACAATGAAATTCTGGATGTGAAGGCCTAACAACAACGAGTTGACCAAACTATGCAAAGACTACCTAATTAGGATTAATCTTAAAATTAGACTCCTCGGAGGAGCGCAAACTAAGAATGGTATCCTGGTAAGCTGACTTGTGCATTGCAACAAATCCAGTTGCAGAATCTGTTCCTAATGCTTCCGCTGCCCACCCCCGTTCCTCTCCAGCAGTTAAATACTCCACAGTCCTTTACTCACAGGCTGTTTCTGTAACAGTCAGAGCATAAATATCTGTGTACCTAATGGACTTATCCTTAACACCACAGTGAGGGAGGGAAGCAGCATTAACCTCATTTCGCAGATAAACAGTGGAAGCCCTGATGGCTCTGTCCTGTGTTACATCCTATGGAGCAACTGCATGTATGCAGTGAGTGTAAAATGCTGTTAGGCCTGAATGTGGCATTGGCACTAGAGTGGTTTGGCACGTTCTCTGTTCTTTCTTTGCAAAGCCATGTACCATAGTGCAGATAGAGGAAGCTCAGAACATGCATAAAGTAACATTAATTTCTCAGCTACTGATTGCTCTGCTTAGCCTTGGAAGATGTGGAGCCTGGACCAGAGCCAAAGTGTTTAGCAATGGGTTATCCCACTGCTGAACTGTGGCAACTCAGAGCTCAGGTTCTTTCACCAGTGTAGGATGGATGGTGCAGGGGCCTGAGCGAAAACCCGTGTGACCGATGTACAAGAACTTATTTAATTCTTTATTACTCTAAGATGGGAAATGTCAATGGTCTCTGAATGTTTTGCTTGAACAGAAGGGGAAAATGTTTTTTAATAAATATGAAAAACTTCTTTAAACAGTTATGGCATGGAAAGCAATCGTGTTACCGTATTGGGAACTACTGTTCCCGAGAACAGTACATACTTTTAACTGTTCCCGAGAACAGTACATATTTTAAGAGCTCGGAAATTCTTAGTTTAATCCTTGTTGTAGTAATTCACACTGATGGGGGCCGGCCGGTGCGGGAGAAAGCTCCAGCCCTACGCTTCCCTGCGCTGCACTTCGCTTTGTGACCCGGCGCCTGCTGAACAATACGCGGGGTCAGTTTCGAAACTTCAGGGCGTGCACCCAGCGCGGGCGGCAGCACCAGGAAACGGGATACGGGCGCTGCTGCCTTATGTAAGCGAACCCGGCGCCGGCAGGGTCACCCCCGAGGGCTGCGGTGCCGTCCCCGCGGGCGCTGTCCGGGAGCGCGGCGCTCTCCCGCGCCCCCCTCCCGCTGGGCCGCGCTGCGGGACC
>VXAZ01006886.1:2864038-2925215 GCA_013399875.1 Gymnorhina tibicen
GCGGCGGCCGGCTGTGAGTCGCTCCCCGGGGCGGGGTGCAGGGCTGAGTGTGGCACGGCCCCCGCCCGCCTTGGACCAGGAGAGCGTCCGGGAGTGGGGGTACAGACACACCCACACCCAGCGGGGGCTGTGACGGGAGCTGGGCTCTCCGGGGGAGGCGGCCGCGTGGGACCGTGTTGGGGCGCAGAGAGGGCGGTGCTGCCCCTGGCCCGGGGCGGAGGAGGAGGCGGCGGGCACCGGTGGCGGCGGGGCCGGACCCGGTCCCCCGGCGGGGCTCCGCCCTGGCGTCCCTGCTGGCCGCNGTACAGACACACCCACACCCAGCGGGGGCTGTGACGGGAGCTGGGCTCTCCGGGGGAGGCGGCCGCGTGGGACCGTGTTGGGGCGCAGAGAGGGCGGTGCTGCCCCTGGCCCGGGGCGGAGGAGGAGGCGGCGGGCACCGGTGGCGGCGGGGCCGGACCCGGTCCCCCGGCGGGGCTCCGCTCTGGCGTCCCTGCTGGCCGCGGGCTGCGGCCACGTCTGTGCGAGGGGGCAGCGCCGGGGTGCGGAGCGGGCGGATAGGAAGCCGGGGGCACCGGCGGAGAGCACGCGTGTCCTGGGGCGGTGAGCGGCACCGCGGGCCCCGCTCCGCGCCCGCCCCGCGCGGGGACAGTGCTGGTTCTCACCGGCCGGGCAGGATGCTTCTCGTGATGAACTATGTGGCAGTGGGTAACAGAATCCCAGCGCTACTGAGATGCGTGTGCTACAGGTAGAGTAGGCAACAGGTGCTGTCCATTTGTTTTTTGTGTTGCCTGTAGTTGTAAGGACACTCTGTTCCTTGAGACTGTGTGGTTGTGCTGCTGTTCACATTAGGTGCACACTATTACATGCGTGATTACAAAACACTTTATGTAAGTACAGTTTCATGCAAATTGATGAGCAGCATGGTTACAGTCAAGCTGACGCTTTACGTTTGACTTTTCATACATAATAGGGTAGGATAAGGCATAGCATTTCTCTGTGTACCATAGGCGCTAAAAAATGCCCCCCAGGAGGTCGGTATGAGGTCTCAGGTACTTGGGAACTACAGTGCTTTGCAAGTGTATTCCAGTGAAAAAGTAACTTGGCTGAGATAGTGCATCGAAGGATCTTGAAGAAACAGAATCATTAAGTATGGAAAAGACCTCTGAGATCATTAAGTCCAACTGTTTCATTGCTATGTCCAATCTAAATCTACCCTATTGCATTTCAAACCATTGCCTCCCATCCTGTCACTACATGCCCTGATAAGAAATCTTTGTCCATCTTTCTTGTAAGCTCGTATCTTTCTTTTCCAAATGGAAATCTCTGAGATTTGTTGTCTTGGACATCTGAGATTGAATAGCTATCACAAGTAAAGGGAAAAAAGTGAAAATTCTGTAATAATTTTAGTGGTAAGAGTATCTGTCAAGTCAAAAGTAGAGTAAAAGCCTGATTAGTATGGTGAGAAACCCTTCCAAGTTGCCAGTATTGTTTCAGCCACTTTGATGGGTGTTAGGGAGAGTGCCCACATTGTTGCACTGTAACATCAAGTTCCTTCTTGCTTATGCTTGTACGTGTTTTGAGTGCTTTTGTGATCTTTCTGTTTTGCCTTTGTCTCTGAAACTTGCATTATTTCTGCAAAGTGAGGAAGTTTTACTGGAGAACTGGACTGTGTCCTTGCTCCATGCAAAGCTAGATGTTAGTCTTGTGATGACGACACTGTCCTGAGGTGTGGAGTCCTGATTCTGGACTGTGGAGGTTGCTTACCTCACTAGTAACACACAGAGGAAAAGAGATGGCCTTTGGCCTAGAGTAGAAGAAAAAAAGTAATACCCTTCAGGTTTTGGTGAGTTTTTGGCCGTTTCAAGTGTTTATTTCAAGGTAGAAGGAAAAATATTTTAGTTGGGTGTCATAAATGTCAAACACTGCAGTGAAAGAGCATGGCCTGTCCTGTGAAGAAGTGGTTTGGCTTGATGTAGTTCAGAAGGCAAAGGTTTTTGGCCTTTGTGCACGTCTTCAGATTTGGCAAGTTTTTTGGTTTCATTTATAATTCAGAGACTGCATGATTTTGCTGGAATTTTTGTTTATTTGTCTGTTGGTGGGACTTGTTACAGACTTCCTATATTTGTTTGAGCAAAAAATTTGTGTCTGTGAAAATCTAAGCAATCTTCATTTTTACAGTTTACTCTTGTTCATTTTGGATTTCCACAGAGAGGCGTTAAAGAGACAGCATACTCTTGGCATAATACCTTCTCCACTTTCTCTTCCTCCAGTCATAAGATTAAAGTATGTAACAACACAGTTAACTTGATAAACTTACTTGAGCCTCTCCCTGAACAATACATTCTTACACTAATAAGCTTTTTTAGTAAACTGAGATGTTGATGGAGTTTAGTCTGAAAGTATGAGAATAGGGTGAAGTGGGAAAGGTGATTGGCAGTAGAGTTCTGGATGTTTCTTCTACTTCAGATGTTTATTATGACCAGGAAGTGTTTGGCTTAGATACAGACTGATAAACAGGGGTTTTTTTTCCTGGGTTCTTGCCACACCCTTATTTCTCTAACATCTTTACAGTATTAGAATACGCTTTACTGCAGAAAGTCTTTTTTTAACCCCTCGAAGTATAAGGAAATGAGCAAGTTACCATGGGATGAGGTATATTTGTTGTGGTTTAAAAGCAAGAAGATTACCAGTAGCCAGTAGAACAAGTAAATTATCGCTAGTCTAGATCAACTGTAGTGTTTTCTATAGGGTTGCTATGGTTGGCCTGTGTCAAAAGGAACGTCATGTTCTTAGCAAGGCCTTGTGTAATAGTTGGCATGAATGTCCTGTAGACACTGTATTATACTCATGACATTACCACATCATAATTACTAGATAATCAGGTGTTTCTTAAAAGGAATTTTTGTCTCCAGTTTTGATTGCGTGGCCTAGAATTCCTCTATGAGGATGGTGGATTATAGAGATTTTTAACTGGATTGTCTTACTGCATTCATACTTTCCACATTCAGTTATATCCCTGTAGTGCAAGTTTTAAACTGCTTAAATATTCATTATGTTAACTTAGCTTGTCAAACACTGAACAGCAAAGGAGTCAATTAATACCTGTATTATTCTTTGTGATATTGTTGTATTACTCAAAAGGGCTTTTACTTGTTCTTTTGGTTATGGATGAGGTTGAATGCAGAAAATGTTGATCTTGAAAGTAATGTGGCTGCTGTTTTGTGTCTTGTGTAAAAAGTGTCTGTCCACTTTCCTGCTTTAACTGCTGCCTTAAACTTAACTGCTGCTGTGGGGGTCAGACTGGTAATGTTGTTGGCTAGCGAAGATGAGTGTTACAGCTTTGTTTGCGAGGAGATGTTTCTTTTTAGTTTTAGGCAACATGCTTCTTTCTGTGAAGTATGTTTAAAGGACATGGGAAAAGAGAAGGTAGCAGTCAAAACCACTCTTCAGAGGGTGATGGTTTTGCTATCTGTTGCTGGGATTTCTTGCTGCCCCAGGCTGCTTTTGTGAAATAGCATGGCAGGGAAGATCAGAATGAAGAAGGGTCAGATGATTTGAGTATGTCTGCAAAGCGCGTGGAGAGTTTTGAAGTGACTCTTTGAGCATGTTCTGTTCATGCTGCCAGGGAGCCAGCAGCCATTTGTAGTAGGCAGGCACCCGAACACATGGGACTCCACATGCCTGGGCGTCCATGCCAGGATCTGATGCTCTGCTAAGTGGCTTAATACATCAGCAGGCACGCTTGTGCAGCCTGCTTGTACTCTGCTTGCCAGCAGTGCTGGGACATGGGCAGGCCAGGCTTCTGTGCCTCTGGTTTGTACTTCTCGAGTTACCTTGAAGTGTAGATGGGGTCTTTGTCTGAATGCCTGCACTGGACTTGCACCAGTACAGAATCCTCTTACTTGGTCCTCTGTCCCTCTTGAAGAGTTGCTAAGGGACAGCAGCAATGTACTGAGTTTCATGCGAGTTGCACAGGCAGAAGTTCTGAAGTGTGTTTTCCCCGCTTATCCACATATGTAAGGGAGGTTATGAGAATTTGTGTGTGTGAAAGGTTTTGTAAAGTCAAGAAGTTTTTGTACAGATGTTCTCAGCTACCGGTGAACTGCTGCTGAAGTAGTATGTGGTAGTCCTAGAGGAGACTTATGATTTCTCTGATGTTTTTTGGTAGTCTGATTTAGACAACTTTGTAGAACATAATCAGAAGTGAGGCTAAATTTACCTTCCTCAACATACATAATCATGGAATATGGTTTTCATTTTTCCTTCATTTTCTGCCAATAGGAAGGGGAAATTTTATTGAGGATGCTGAAGGGATAGTGACTCAACATGCTGTTTACATGAGTGGACTGAACTACACAGAAAGCATTTCTTGGGGCAAGAGGATGAGGAGATTCTGCAGATGGTGTGAGCAGGCTGCAGAAGTTCAGTACAAGCAGTAGCAGTGTTGATCCTGACAGGATGTGATGCTGGGAAAGAAACCTCATCTGTATGCCAAAATGTCTGGGAAAGACTTTAGTTTGCATCCACCTGTTTTTGAGCATACCATAGTAATTCCTAATGCTTGGTTTTTCTTACAGGAGAATAGTTAGAGATGGGCAGAGATTTCCTTGTATAGATGGCTTTTTTAAAGTAGAACTGACTTTTTAGAAGTAGAACCAAAGCTACATTGCCTTTCTAACATCCTGTCCTGAAACAGAGGCACTTCACTGTTAAATAACACGTGCAATTTATTGCAATTGAAGCCTGGGGAGACAAGATGAAGTGGTCAGGATGTCCAGTACTTTTCTTTTTTCTCGGTTTCATTTCCTATCCTCCTTATTCCTTGCAGCTTTTGTATCTCAGTACAGTTTTTGTGCTTGACCTTATTACACATAAAGCAGTACTTTTATGTTTCTGCTTAGTTTCTTTAATTGTACAAAGATCTTCAGTATATAAAGCACTTACTTGATTTCAATTACGTCTCTGCCATGGGTTCATCTGTGACTTGAGCTCTTATTTCAGTACTAATACATCCAACTCCTAGGACAAGTACATTGTGTTTGTTAGGTTGCTGCGCTTTTTGGACTGTATTATTGATGCGATGGGGACGAGAATTTATTTGGCACAGCATCTTCCAGAAGGGGACTTTCATTCTGATGAATTCTGAACAGCAAAATGAGTGCAAACTACAGGAATGTCTAAAGAGCAGCATTCGCCTGGAACTACTGTAAATGTAATACCCCGTGGTGAAAGTCTGTCCTTTTTCTTAAAGGAGAGGAGTAGTAGATATGCAAATATACTGCTTAATGGGGATGTCAACAAATACTGAAGTTGATATATGGTATTGAGATACTTTTAAATCTAGTTTCACCTGTAATAAAGGTGAAATATATGACTGCATGGTGGGACATGATAATTTTTCCCTCTCTTCTGTGACAACACTTGGCAACCTCAAATGTATAATTCTTGTCATTTTTTTCAGAAAGGGCAATATTTGACATGCAGATATTAGAGTTCTGGCTATTGATGTTGTGCTTAATTGTCTCTCCAGTTCCACTCAGGAAGAGAAGAGCATTTTCTGGTTACAAAGAAAATAAAGTGGTTTTTTTTTAATTCACATTGCATACAAGTAATTTTATGTACCTTTAAGAAGGCACCTTTTTTAAGACTGGAAGCTGGAAGGAAGGATGTCTAGAAATTAGCACGAGGCATGTGAAGGAGATGGTGTTAAGTGTCTTTACAAGATGTCTCAGCACAGCCTGCTTATTTTTTTATGGCAAATACCCAACCTCTTGGCAATTAAACTTGGTTCTGGGCCAAGTCTCTTGTTCAAGGTGAAAGAAAGAATTTGAGAGCTGGTTTCTGTTAGCTCTTGGGGATGATCTGTTCAGATCCACTATGGAGTCTTGAGCACAGGTGGTGGGTTTAACAGCACAAGGAATAATTACCTGAAAGAGTAGAATAAGCTTTATTTCTGGTCTGGCAGAAATGAGAATTTGGGGGGTTTCTTATGTTTATAAGGGGAACAGAATTCAGTGGATAGTTACTCTGTGCATATAACCAAGAACCAATTTAGAAGTTAGATTACAATAATAAATGCTTTTATCAGTAAAATTTCTTGCATTTCCTCTCATCTTGTATTTGTAGTCTTTATAATTGTTCTTCATCTGCGGAAGACATAGTTTGCATGGTTGGACTTTATTGCATTATGAAATGGACTTGATTTATCTTTTATAAGAATTTTTTATCTTGCTTCTAAAACTTGATTTTTTTTTTGAAATAGGAATATATTGATGACACTTGCAGATTTGGAAGATCATGATTAGTACATTCATTAAGGTGAGTGTTTTATGCTGTACCTGAGAAAGTGATTTGTAGTATCAGTTCTTTCTTAAAGAGTCTGAATTTGGGAGGGTGGGAGGTATCTCTGTGGCTTTGTTATTGCTCTTTTGTGTACTTCCTTTGAGATGTAGTGTCAGAATGCCCAAAACCAGAGATCTTCAGGGCTTTACATTTCTAAAGACCTGTTGCACTGATCATGAAGTACATGAAAATGCTGTGGCTTCTCTAAATCTTTATGAAACTGGAATTTAGTGTAGTATCAGTATCAGCTGCATCTGCATTGTTAGCTGTGCAGATGTTTATTACTAATTTCCATTTTTTTGGATTGCTCTTGCAGGTGTTAAGGAACTTTCAATTATGAGGAAAATGTTGGGGTCCAAAAAACCAAGTACGTACTGTTACTTGGATAATCAGGGTGATAGCTCAGGAAGAAAAGGGAAAATATTATGCTCCTAAACTTGAATTTAACAAAGCAGGTCATAGCTTCCAGCAGTATTTTTTAGTCAGTTGTGCTCTGCTTTGAAAATGAAGAAAAGTTGATGGTTATTGGAGCAAAAAAAGGAAACATAATTAAAGGAGAATGGTGGAGGGATATAATCTATGATGCAATGAAAATTTATAATGTGCTTTCATTAAATGTGATCATTAAATGTGATTTGATGATGCAACAGTATTGGCCCTAGACAGGAAAGATAGCTGATCTGGGTAGTACTGTAATATTGCAGAACCGATGGAATTGTAACTGAGATTTTGAGGATTAGCACTACAATGTCTGTTTAGTCTAAATGATTGAGGAAAAAACCCAAACAAACCTATTTTTCTATGGCTGGAAAATGTGATCTGAGTAGGTTCTAAAAGCTGACATTCTCTTTTCAATGCTGCAGGTGTGACTTCAGTTCTCTGCAGAAAGTGAACCTGGTTCAGCTTGGTTTGCATCCTGTATCACAGGTGTGTTCCCTACAGCAGGTTTTTCACTCCTTTATAATATTTGACGTCATCCGTGCTTAGAATAGAGATATATATGTCAGTATGGAAGGAAATAAGGAAATGTCACAAGCTCTGTCTTCTTTGTAAACTGAACAAATTAGACTTCCTTCTGTGGAAAAGACTTTATTGGAGATGCCATCTGTAGATGAACTTTTTAGTGTTTTGGGACTTGGGCATACTCACTCACCTGTACATTTCCTCTGAAAAATAACAGAAAACAAGTAGAATTTGCTGCCTCTAATTTTGTTCAGACTGTTTAAATACAAGTCATTCAAACCAGGCATTTTGTTTCAGATAAAAATCCTTTTGGTGTAGATCTGTCTTACTTTCCCTTAAATTGCAGAAAGGCTTATCATGAGAATTTTTAGTAGTTTACAAGGACTGTTCTTTCTTAATGTTTTAATGTCTTCCTGAATGTGTTAAATACATGAAACCAATATGATACACAATTAAAATGGTACATGCTGCTACTGTGAATATATCTTCAAACCTAGACTTTTTTAAACCTCTTTTACTTCTTTTAGTTGAAAATTTTACAGGGAGTTGAGTTAGTGTAAAAGAATTGCAAGAGCTGTCTTTAAACAAGGATTTAACTGGTGCTGAAAGACATTCCACATTTTCAATGTCCAGGCTAAAAACTGTGAAATCTGCAAGTAATTCTGGATACAGAAATTTCTAACGCTTCTTGTGGTCAGATAAAGCCTATAATTAAAATCCTGTATTATCAGTTTATGATAAAAACAGAAGCAAAACATTTAAAGAACCAATGCATACAGATTTATATCATAATATGAGTATTTTAGAACTTGTATTGGCTTCACAATGTTACGCAGGATGGAATGTTGTGAATAAATTCTTCCTTTAGTCTGGCCAACACAAATGTACTTTTAACAGTTGGTAGACGTGCAGCGTGTTAAATTAAGGCATGTTAGCATGGGCTGTCTTCCAGAGTGGTTAGCTTGGGATTTGAACACTGTTCCAAACATTTCTTCTGCATATTCAGATGAAGCACTTAAGATGATGTAATAGTCTGCCACACAAGTGCTGGTCTTCTGAACTTCTGGTTTTTATTCTACCATTTCTTTGTGCTACATGGCAGTGGCGTGCACCAACAGACTTAGTTTCCTAGACTTGCTAGAAGAACTTCCAGTTTTTTTGTTTTTCATCAAAATTCCCAATGTCTCTCTTGAGGAACTGTTTTTATTAGGAAGAATAATAGTGTTAATAGACTTCGTTAGTACAGGCTTCTGACCATAAAGAAACACATTTTTACTGTGAGAGTGAGTGAGCACTGGAACAGATGAGACTATGGAATATCCATTTTTGGAGATACCCAAAAGTCATCTGCTCGTGGTCCTGAGCAGCCTGCTCTAGGTGACTCTGCCTGAACAGGGAGTTGGACAAGGTACCTCCAGAAGTCTCTTTGATCTCAGTCATTATGTGAATTGAAATTTTGTAACTGCCTGGTAAAATCTTTAATGCACTTACCAATCCTACAGTGATACAGAGTCATAAAATGATGTTGTAACCAAGCTTGATAAGCACTTGGATCTCCTGCTGACCACGTCAGGCATTTGGCTCTGTGCCCTACTGGGGAGGCCAGCCATGTGTTCTCAGTGGCTGTGTCAGCCCATGCAGACTGTACACAGTATGATACCACTCTGATTGTGAATCCTAAGGGTTATTTTATCTAGTGCAGAAGATGCTATTACTTTAAAGCTCTTTAAGACCTTGTTTCAGAGCAGAAGTGTTTAAAATGCAAATTTGTGTCTTCTTCCTCTGCTGTATGACAGTTTCATGTTTAACCAACATTTATCTGCATAGGCGTGACATAGCTGTGAGCATCTCTCTGGTATCTGTTTGAAGAGGACACTGTTGGGGGGCCCAGGTATTTCTTTTATATTTTATAGTTATAGAGGTGTCCGGACTCTGTAATGGTCAAAGATATCCAGTAGAAGAGGATGAGACAAGAATTAAATGCATGTGGGAGACTCTGGACCTAGGCACCTCATGCTTTTGATGCTAGCTGGGAGGGAGCTTGATAAACACTTTTACCACCTTTTCGTAGAAAAAACAGGTAAGAAACACACATAATTATTATGATTCATGCTAGTAGAAAGATGCTTCCCCTCCTGCCCCTCTAGAGCTTACGCAGAAAATATATTGTTTGGTGTTTGTGTTATCTTTAAACTGGAGTTTCAGGCATATATATATATCTATATATATATAGACATATATATTCAATCAGAACAATATTTTGGGTATAAGCTGGGAGTTACCTTATTTGAAGCTAAAACATTTTTAGCCTAAAACCATACTTATTCTTAAATTCAGGTTTGAGTTTCTTCAGTAAGGAAACAATCTGGTTGGAAGCATCCTCACTGTGGATGCCAGGGCCCTGATCTAATGCCACCTTCTTCCTGTATAGGTGCTGCTATAAGTTCAGGGTGTCATTTGGACAGCTCTGGAACAGGGCTGTGTCTTCATCAGTTCCCTTTGTAAAGTGGCAGCTGAAAGCAGTGGTTAATGAGGATGACCCTTATAAAGCTATTAGTAGCTCTTACTTAAATAAGAGTCTTGTGTTCAGGATTTTCTTGAACTGAAAGACGAATCCATATCAAAAAGTTGTGAAATTCAGATTTTATGGGAGCATTTGTGGTATACTAGATGTTGATAATTTTATTGACATAAGTAGAAAATTGAATTACATCTCATTCCTTGTTTAGAAAAAGAGCAAAACTTGTTCATGATTACTTGATAGGAGATAAGTAATCTGGTAGAAAAGCTCCTTTTCTTTTTCTGGTAAAAAAATCTTGCAAGAAATTACTGAGCATCTTTGTTACTGTTTCCTATAGTCTGAGAATATTGCCATCTTTTTCTTTCCCCCCTTCCTAGAAAATGTCCTAGTGAAGGTATTCTGTTAGTTGTTGTTGCCAGGAAAACATGAAGCTCTCAATGTTGGTGAAGTTGCACAGTTGAACAAGTCACTTCTTGGATTATTGTTTGTTTTCCCACATTTTCTCTTAACGTTTTTCGACTACCAAGCATTTAATTAATGTCTAATTGC
This sequence comes from Gymnorhina tibicen, assembly GCA_013399875.1. Lineage (NCBI taxonomy): Eukaryota > Metazoa > Chordata > Aves > Passeriformes > Artamidae > Gymnorhina > Gymnorhina tibicen. Next base: position 2,874,417 of record VXAZ01006886.1, read on the forward strand.
ACAGGGAGAATGCATTCCTTGTAGATGTTAATTTTCAATTATCTCTAAAATTGCGTGATATGACTAAACCCTTGCTAGTTATTTGTCATCTAAATAAGAAAACTTTTATAATTTTGCAAAGCAAAAATCCAGAAGACATGTGGAAGCCCTTCTTGCTGACAATATCTTCAGTAAAATTTAATCCTGACCATTAGGAATGTCTCCCATAGGTGCTAGTACAGTTAAGAGTACCTGAATATTTACATGTCTGTAGTCATAAACTATAGTGGAGCTCTTGCTTTGTTGGGAATATTGGTAAGTTGATAGTAGTTGCAAATTTAGACTCAAATCATTAAATGTTTGCCTCTTACTCAGTTCATGAATTGGATAATTTTGACTCTGGATTGTTAGTTTCTCATCCTTTATATGCCAGTACCAAACATAGTTTTTGTGTGAAAAGAAATCTGGAAAAATCTGTTCTCTGAATATAACCCGATCTCTGCTGAAACAAGATTTTTGGGTTTAAAGTGATGGTTTCAGAAGAAATCTGCCTCCTTGGTGTTCTACAACTGTTCTTAGGGATGTTTTTCAAAAACAGAAGCTCAGTTAAATCTTTCAGCTTCTGTCCATACGTATTTTGGTGCGGTTTTTTGGTGAAGTTAAAGTTCAGGCTGTTTCCTTTGTCTTACTGCAGGATAAAGGAGTAACTGTAGGTAATGAATAACCAGATGACATTTGCTGCATATCTAACCTGGCAAGTCAATGCCTACGTTTTTCCTTAGTGCTCAGTGGTGTCTTTAAGATCCTGATGCAGTGTGTGAGAGAGCTCTAGTCTTTGCCAGAGTGAATAGAATGATTTTTTGTGAGCCAGTTGCCTTAAAATCAAGCTTAACTAGTGCCAATTTAATACTTAAAAAGTTTTAATTTATAGAGTCAAAATAGACAACATCCCTTAAAAGTTTAGAAAGATGGAGCAGAAAAAGAAAAACCTGGCTTGTTTCAGGATCAAACCTAAAAGAGCTCTTTGTGTTTCCATGTTCAGATGCTTACTGAAGTTGGTATGGGATTTAATTACCTTCCTCAAACTGGTAACAGGAGAGAACCTCAGACTGGGAAAACATGCCAGCTTTTACCTTCCAGTGTTGTTTGGTTAGTGATTGGGAATTTATTCAAGCATATGAGTGGGATGAATATGTGCAATTTATTATGTCATTTTCCCTGAGATTAGTTTCAAAGATAATTAATCTCTTTGTGATGTCTGACCGTCTGTGCTCCTGAAGTGTTTGCACAGTGCTGGTGTCTGCATGCAGATGTTCCACTTAAAGGTCTTTCTCTGCTGAGAGCGAAGTCTAGCCAGCTGCATCACTTCTTATCTAAATTGCAGAGCATGGTGGAGGGTTATTGCCAGTCTGAGCTTTTTTCACAGTTACTCCAGTCTCTTCTAAGAAAATGTCTCCAAAGTTAGGGCATATATTAACATCGCATAATAAATTTTAAAAGCGCCAAGATTCCCCCAAAGTAGTAAAGTCTTGTTTTAGAAATGCTTCTCTTTCTTTTTCTTCCGAAGCAAGTTTATAATAAATATTTTTCTTGTTCCTTCCTCTTTACTCTTCCTGTATTCCTTACTCTGGTATGTGCCTTTGGCACTAAGGCTTTTGAGATTTTGAAACAGAAGAAATTTTGTGCAAGACTGACTTTCAGTGACGTTAATCTTCCCATCTTGCCTAAGAAAACCATTCCAGCTCAAGCTGAGCCAGTTCTTTTTGAAACATAACTTTAAAGATGACAAACTTATGTTTTCTCCATTACTCAAATACTCTTTTTTTTTTTTTTTTTTTTTTTTCTGGTGGGATTGTCCTTGGGATCCAAATTGTAGTCAGTATGATGTAGTTATTAGGTGTGGGCAAAGCTGCAGAAGCTCTGGCATGTTGTTAGTTAGAACAGAAGTAACACAACTGAATCACTTCCTGACACAAATTTCTGCCAGGTATCAAGAGGAAAGAAATTCACATAGTATCTCCTAAGGGTCAGTATCTATTTCTTTTCTGTTGGTGATTCTCTTAATTTGTATTCATTGCTTAAAATAAAAATGTTTTTCAAAACCCTGAAAGCTTGAATGTCATTGAATCAATAAACTCTTGTTCCAGGAGTTAGGGGAAAATTCCTCAAAAGTTACTGGATAGCAAATAGTTTTGTTTGTTTGTTTATTTATTTAGGGAACAATTCTTTCCCACCTAAGGAAACACTGCTGAAGTTTCCTACAAATACCTGGCAGAAGCTAGCCTGGGTGTCAGGGAAACAAGGGAGGAGATGAGACAGTGGATGATATTTGAAGGTGGAAAAAATTACTCACCAGTGGTTTAACAACTCAGAATTTCAAACTGTAAGACTCTACATGCTAGCTATGGCACATTTTCATTGCCTCTTAAACTTCCAAAGATTACAGAAAAGACTTTGGGAAAATAATTTTCCAAGGAACGGTTGTGTCAAAAAAATACTTGTGAACAACTCTCATGGCTGAAAATACTACAGCACATGTAATCCTCTCTGGCTTCAGAATTCAGGAGAAGAGGTTTCTCGTGCCTAAAGACTAAAACAGAAAATATTTATATCACAGTAGGAAAGCTGTGGCACTATCACTGCTCTTCCTATAAAAAATAGCACAATTTTACTAATACTGCATTACTGTGATACTGGGCTAACTATCTTCAGAGAATTTAGGGCTATGCTGAAAGTCTGTCTTCTGGTAGTTCATGCTAATAAACCTATCAATAGTGACTTACATAGTTTTCTTTATAGGATTAAATACAGCAGCCCAAAGTATTTTTTAATTTTTTTATTTTGTGAGAACTCTTTTCCCCTATCTCTAAAGAAAACATATAATTTCCTAGTGGTGTTTTGATTATGGCAGTATTTTTTCTCAAGTATGTAAAGCTCTTCCAAAGTAGCATTTTGTCAGGAAAACAGGAAGAAACTCCAGCCTTGGGCACAGAACACAGTATGAGAAATTTTAGAGCTTGCCTTATATTTGTACACCTCAGACCTTCATAAGGTGATGCTGTGAGTGCCTTTTTTCTGAAAGCTTCATTTCAATTGTGATGGGGTTAATTACCTTTAGTCACTGAATTCTCCGTAGAGCTTTACAACCTCAGTGTCCTCTGAGAAATAACAGAACAACTGACACATGGGAGATGGCTTTTGAGAGTGGCTTCAGTTATTTAACCAGACGTGCTCTGATTTACACAGTACTTGGTGTAGTGCTGAGAGCATCTCCTGGGTGCGAATGGATCCACAATTTATAGAAGGCTCCTTACCTGTGCAGTAACAGGAGGTGTGTCTCATGTGCTGCCCATGCAGGTATTCCCTGTGCCACGTTCCACCTTGGCTCTCCCTGGTGGTTTTGGTCCCTCTCACACCCAGCCAGGTGTGGTTGAGCACAGGCCGTGCCTCTGCAGCCGCTGGCATGGGCAGCACTGGGCACTGAGGCTCACAGGCAGCGCGTGGCCGGAGCCGCCGGAGCTCCGCTCAAAGGCAGCCTAAGGAAGGCAAGGGGAAGTGTGAGCTCGCTCTGTCACAGAGGTTAAATCAGAGATGAACTATCTGACCTAGTTAATCATTGGCCACCAGAGAATGTGCCAGTGTGACATAATCCTACAGTTTCGTCTCAGAGTAAATATTCTTTTATCGCATGGTCTGGTTATGTAATTTTCAAGACAGAAGTGGTTAACCTTAGTCCAGAAAAAAACTGTCAGAGCTACTGAAGGGTAATTCAGTGCCTGTATAGTAGTGTTCAATACAGCAGCCAAACAGGATGTCTGTTTTATTGAAGGACCTGAAGTGAATACATGCAGAAGGGAAATGTCAGTATATTTTACTCTACTGAAAGGTGTTTTTCTATTCTCACCTATAATAAAGTACTAGTGAATAGACCTGTAAGGAAAAAAGCTATTTATATTTTTATACCATTACTAGTATAAAAGTGAATGTGCTTAAACTGTACTTTTAAATGAAAGCAGATATCTTGCATATTATTTTGACCAAATGAGGAGACAAGTAAAAACCCAAAAATTTTCTGAAAAACTCAAAAATAAATGTAAAATGTCTGGAAAAACATCAAGTAGGAGGGTAAGAAAATAGCTTCCATGTGGTGTTGCACTGGGGGGAGTTGAATCATAGTGTGTTTTAAATTACTGTTGTGAATGCTTTCCATTACAGTCTTTTTAAAAAATATAAATATTTATTTATTTGTGTTTAAAAGAAAACCGCTGTAGTTAATATTAACAAAACTTGATTGAGAATTTTTTATTGACTCTTATTCCAGTCAGAGGTTTATTAGTTAATAATTGTAATCTTGAATATTTTAAAGGAACAAAGAAGAAGGAACACGCATTGTTCTGTTGTCTTGAAAACAACAGAGATTCTCAACAGAGAATCTTAGTTCATAGTTTTACTCTATTGTTGTCTCTGAGTTGCTGAAATGGGTGAGGATGTGAGTCAGATTAAATATGATTTTTTTTATTAATAAAGTTGAACTGCTCTCCAGTACTTCTCTTTTGGTGGTACTTCAGCATTGGTCTGTCCTTGATTCACCTCTGTATATACTCTGATTTTTGAGCCTGGTGCATTAGAATTTGGTTTAAAAGCAGGGATATGGGTTTTTTTGTTCTGTTTTGCTTTAACCTTACTTTTCCAAGCAATTTTTATCATACCCCCCCAAATTAGTGGTAATTGGTAGATAACGTTATTCTCGGGGTTATTCATGCCTTAGAATTTTTGGTGGTGGTAAATAGGTGTGTTTGTGTGCTTAGCTTCCCTGTTCCTGCTGTATGTTCTGTGTGCCTACCTTCATGGCTTTTGTACAAAGAAAGAAATGAAGAGTATAGTAGTGTTCCCTCCCAACTCATCTTAAAAGAAAAAAGCCCCAAGTCTATGTATTTTAAAAAACCCCAATATAAAACAGAAAAACAACCCAAAACTTACCTCCAAACTAAGTAAGCGGTGGCCAGATGTCTGAATGGAGTTTTTTTTTTCTTTATCAAGGTAAACTGAAAGGCAGTGGAATGATTTCACTGAGAATTTTAATAGCTATTATCCAAATCTAGGCAGCAATACTGTCAAGTATTAAGTAGGAAAATAGAAAACAAGGGAATATGTGAACTTCAGGAGTTTTTCCATGTTTTATGCAACCTTCTTTTTGTGTGGGTTTTTACTAAAAAAGAAATACCGTTTTCATGATAAAACATTGTGAGATTTTCAATTAACCTGAAACATTTCACCATTCAAATGCTGAATATATTAACCATGAATGTAATTTTTTACTTTCTTCAGTCAGTGCAAATTTCCAGTTTGTCAGCAAGGCAAACAAGAAAATAATTTTTTTCTTCCTTCCCTTCCTCCTCAGATTTGTGCATCTGTACTTCCAAATAGAGTTTGTACAGAGGGAAAATTCTGAATATGGCTTGATTTGCTCTTGGTCTTGGCAGTGTTTCTAATGAGTGTCCCACGGACTCTATCAAGTTCTGGGGGTTCTCCTCTAGCACTGAGGAGCAGAACCCTGAGCAGCAGCCTGGTATCAGTGGAATAATTTCTCCGTCGTCCTCTTTAAAAGAGCAGCTGAAGATGAGTGATTATTCTGGACTTCCAAGTAACCATAGCCAGATGATTGCTGAAGATTCAGAAATTCAAGCAAAGCCTGAACACTCTCATGAAGTTCTTCAGGAAGATATTGAAATGAGCAGTGGCTCCAGTGGAAATGATTCCAGTGGAAATGACTCCAGTGGGAATGACACAAATGAAAACTATTCAAGTGGGCATGATTCTCACGGTCATGAATCTGATGAAAATGGGAAAGATTCGGCAATGCTCATGGAATCTTCAGACTGCCATAAAAGGTAGTAGCTATTATTAAATACATTTCACTTTTATTTTTGCCCCTAAAGACTTTTTTTCATTTGAATCAGTAATATTTGAATAATAACCAAGATATAAAGCCTCTTCAGCATGGAGCGGAGTGTGCTACTTAAGTTGTACTCTCATGTGATGTAAGTTGTGTAACATAATTCATAAAGAAAAGATCTCTGCTGTTTGCATGGCCAGCATCATTTGCATCTTTCTTCTCATCGTGTATTTAACTTGCCTTATTTATTTATTTTGTTGTAAACCAGCTTCTGTAATTGTACATCAAAACCTGTCAGTTGATCCTTATGTGTGAGGATGTAACCATGCTATTTTAATCTTTTCAATAATAGTTTACTGTACAGAATAAAGCTATATTAAGAACCTCCTCCCTAGTGGTCCTATGAGGACCAGGGTGTTGGGACTCAGCGATCCTTATGGGTCCTTCCCAACTCAAGCTATTCTATGCTTCTTAGACAAATGTTTACAGCTTTAGTACCCATTTGTTGTACCATGCAGAAGCTTATAAAATTTGGGGTTGGGGTTTTGGGTTTTTTTGTTGTTTTTTTTTTTAAGGTAGCCAGTCATTAATAGGAAAATAAAAAGCTACAGTGAACTAAAAGTTGTTTGTTAGGTTTCCCAATATTGATCTTTCTCTTTTTTTATTCTAGTTCCAGCTCAAATGCATTTAGTCTGATGATTGCAAACTCTGAACACAATCAGTCCAGCAGTGGATGCAGGTAAATTAATGGACATATATTTTTCAGTAATTGGCATGTATGATAAATGCTGAAAACTAAATAATGCCATATTTTGGTTTTTTTGTTTTGTTTTGCCTCAACCTGAACGACTACACAAGAAATCCTGTCTTTGATTCTCTTCCTGTCCATAATCACTAGCATGTCATATTAACCACTTGATTAAATTAGAGCTTTTTGTTGCTGTTGCATGCGAGTTGTGTGGTAACCTTTAAAGTCACGTTACTTTGTTTTGATTTGGTAGCTTAACTCTAATTTTTTTTTTTTTGGGGGTCCCTTTGAATATTGCTTCAGTTCTGATGGGGTTTTGTAGCTTTTAAATTTTTTACTCTTCAGAATGTAGTCTGAACCTGGTGGTGCGTTAACATCAGAATTCACCATTGAGTCGGGTTATTCCTGGTGTCCAGCAGCTGTATCGTCTGCCTCTCCTATGTTCCATTTGCTGGGATTCGAGCCTCCAGGGTGTAAGGGTAAAGGATACACAAACACCAGCTGCAGGAATCCCTCTGTATGAACTCTGCTTCTGTCCCTGATAGCCTTGAGGACCCTGGTAGCTTGAAGGCTCCTATTTAGACACTTCAGAGTGCCCTACTGTACTCGTTTTCTTAAGTCAGCTGATCAGGAGATCAAAGCCTGCTCCTGAGCAGATCAAGGCTATCTAGCTAGAGCATGCTGATGTTAAGACCCGTATCTAAGACCTGCCTACACGAGCATGTTTCTACCTGATGCAGTTCCTAGAAAAGCAGTAAATTAAAATTACTCCTATGCACCCTCTGTTGCTTCCTCAGCATATTTTCTGTGTCTGCCTTGCAGGCACCTGGAGATCTTGTTCCAGGCTGTATTTTCAACTGGAAAGTGTGATCTAGAGTTTATGTTGCTTAGTATGAAAGAGTGAACCAAAGGCATTTCTTAATCTTTGTTTCCTATTGATTCCATTTTCTTCACTGCAAGATCTTGGAGGGGGTTACTTACTACAGTGTTTTTGATGTTTCAGTTTTAAACTTCATTAATAGCTCTCTGCTCAGAAATAATTAGGAATCCAGATGGTACAGTGTTGTCCCCAGCCAGCAGGCACAGTGCTAGAGGTTTACAGAGCAGAATCTGATCATCTTTTGGGAATGGGAGACTGAAGATATCTAGAGAATGATCTTTAAAGAGAAGACTAGAGTAGTCTGATAAACTACTTATCTTTGTAGGCTCAGTCTTTGGTTCAGACTGCTGGGGTTTGCTTTCAGTATCAGTGCCAACCAGCAACTCTAGTTTAATATCTGTAGGTATCTTTCCAGTTTGCTGTCCACAAAAAGCAAAATGAAAAGCTCATATCTTTATAGAACTTGCTTATTTTTGTCCTCTGCAAGTCATACCTTCCCTGTGGCTGCCTACTGATGCCTGATGCCACTGCTCCCTGGAAAAACATTTTGGAGTTGTGTAACTTATTTTCCAAGAGTGTCCATCTTCTGTATTTGCTGCTGCTGTAGGCTAATTTGGAAAGGTTTTTTTTCTTGCAGAAGAGTCTGACCACTCTCATGTAGCAGTCTGTACTCTGAGAGTACAAACCAGCAGTATGCTCAGTTATTTCATAATCTTTCCTCTCCCTGTTTTTCCCTACTGCCAGCATGGAGGGTTCTTCCATGAACCTCTGTTAACAAAGCCGTGTTTGCTTGCAGCAGTCCAAACTGTCAAGCCACATTGTACACGTGATTTTAATACACAGCATGAACATTATGTTTCCCAAGGGAGTATTATACTCTTTTGTTTGATCCCTTGCCATTATTTCTTGGTACAAAATGACCAGTGAGTAAATGAATGCTGTGTTTCTCATAGTACATTGTGATGTAAGCAAGAACAATGTGTATTCTCTAGTACAAGTCAGCTTTGTCACTTTGCAAGCATTTTTGGTAAAATACACCCAACACCTGTCAGATGATTTATCTACCTTCTCAAGCTCTTAAAACTTCCCAGAAACATGTTCACAAATCCTCTTGAAAATTACTCGGAAGCTGAAGCCACTTTCCGGACCACTTCAGTCAGGCACTGCAGTTGCCAAGACTATTGTTTCTACAGCGGTGCCTAGGGTAACTTCTTACAGATTACCTACCAGCCATGACAATCAGGTGGTAAGAGAAGATCTTCCTTTGGAAGGGAAAAAATTTTGAGGAAGATTTAAGAACAGCTCTATAATCCTCTTGATCGTTGTGAATGATCAGCTTCTAAAATCTCCAATGCAAAAGACAAGGTGATTTATCATTTTAACTCCTTCTTATCCATCTGCCATCCATCTTTGCTATCCTCTCCCTCACTTCCCTCACCTCCTTTTCTCTTCCTTTTGGGTTGTGTCAGCACCTCTCAATAATAGAGAGAGATACCAGGAACTGTAAAGGAGGGTGATAACTTTCTGGTATTGGCACTGATGATCTCTGTGGTTTGACCTTCTACACTTAAGACAGCTCTCCTGAACATGCACCTGAGAACTGTGAATGCAGCTTCAGTCTCCAGCCTCCTCTGATTCTTTTCCTTACAAATTTAGTCAAAGTTTCCTTATCTTACTTAATGTATTGCCATGCTTAGCTGCGATACGTTATTCAACGGACTTCTCTGTTTGTTTTGTTAACTTGATGCTCTCCCACTGCCATTCCCTTTTCAGGGACCTTTCTTAAGAGAACCTGCTTGAACAGGAGGTGAAGACTTGAATGGACCTCCTGCTTCTCTCCTCTGAAGTCCGTGAACATTTCTGAGTTTGATTTTGAAAGCAACTAAGGAAAATACCACTAAAAAGGGAGGAGGGAGACTGTGGCAAAGAAAAAAAAAAAACTTCTGTGGTGTTTGGGCATATGTACTGTTGCACATACAGAGTTCATTTTACAGTAACACTCCAGGTGGTGGTAAATTTCATTTGAAATGGTAACGTAAGAATTTCCCTAAGTTCTGAAAGTTGATACTGAGTACTGGAAAAGTTAATGAGCCTAGTGGTACAAATTGATGTGTATGACAAGTGTCAGAGTACATTTGGGCTTCTCTGAGGATGATGTGTCACTTCAAGCATTCAAGTGATGTTCTGTTTTTTGGGTTTTATCTTACAGTAGTGAGCAGTCCACTAAAGCCAAAACACAAAAGGAATTGCTGAAAACATTGCAGGAGCTGAAAGCTCACCTTCCTTCTGAGAAGAGAGTCAAAGGCAAATCTAGTGTCCTAACGACGTTGAAATATGCCCTTAAAAGCATTAAGCAAGTTAAAGGTAATCAAGTGTGATACTGCCTAGATAATGCCAACCTGGCTAAAGTGAAACTTTCAAAATAGGAATTTAAATAAACTTAGCTCTACACAGAGAACTGTATTATGTCTGAAAACCTTTCTAACCAGATATTTTCATGTTGTTCCTATTTGTTGGCTCTGTTAACTTTTGTTCCTGTGGGATTTAAAGCAGCTCTCTAGAGGCTTGATATTTTACTGCTGTTTGGTTGAGTTAGAAAATTAATTTGAAAACAATTTACAATTTCATACCTTTTGAACTGTCAAACAGACTAAAATACGTGACCATTCAGATATGGGTATATTAAGATGTGTACATTCGTTTGAGTTACTGATGAGGCAGCTCTATCAAGGCAAAAGATGTATTTGGAATAGTGCCTAGATTTCCCAACTGCCAACTTCCCAACTTCTGTATTTATGCCAAAAAATATTTTTGCCGTTTCTAGGCTGGGTGTTTATTGATAATCCTGATTAGAAATTGTTTTTTGTTCTCATGTAGCCAATGAGGAATACTACCAGTTGTTGATGATTAATGAATCCCAACCTGCTGGTCTCAATGTATCATCTTACACGGTGGAAGAAGTTGAGACTATAACCTCAGAATACATCATGAAAAATGCGGTGAGTATGGTGACTTGAGTGTATTGAAAATGTGTGTATTGAAAATGTTTTCTAGAACTGGAATTCTCGTGCATGCCTTTTTTTTACAAGGGAAGAGTTGGTAGCTTGGTCACAAAGCTGAAGAAAATGCCTTTTGCCTTCCAGGGGGCGTTGAGGAGAGACTCTGAGCCTTTTCAGACTTCACAAATAGCAACTTGTTTCTGTCAGTGTTGGGGGAAATAAGTAATCTCGAACTCCCTGATCCTCTGAATTGTACCTTGTGCCTGGAGATCGTGGTGTGGCACATATCAATATCCATGTGATACAATGCACTGTGAGACATCATTAGTTTTCATTTTAGTGCACTTGCAAAAGTTGGAGAGTTAACTTTTTCTAAGTTTTAGTCAAGGCACATGGTGAATCACTTCAGCTTATTCTTATAACTCGAGGTTATTTGACGTTTCACCAGTTCTTTGTGTTAGTGTGACTGAAGAGTGACAGAAGTACTGGAATCACTGTGTCCTCTTCTGTGGGATTTTTCTGGTCTTTGCAACAGGTACAAGGCTTTCTGTGTTGTCCAGTGACACTGTATTCTCATAGAGATAAGAACAGCTAGGACCATCAACGTAGTTCTGGCAGTGAAATGATAATCTGAATGATTTTTAAATTATATAAATTATATTTATTTCCATAGTACTAGTATTTTAGGGATAAGTTACGGGGTCTTCAAAAAATAATGGCATCTAAATGTATCAGACTACCTTCTACTATTTTTTTTAAACTGAAACCTCTGTTTGAATGTACAAAGTTCTGAATTCTGTAAAACAAGAGCATGATGGAGGATGTTCCATAGCTTGAAGTAGGTGGGTTTTGTTGAATCTATGAATAGTAAAGGCTGCCCACAAGGTGAAATAAATAGGAAGTGTAGAGTACAACTGAGAAATTCAGCCAAATATCATAAACATTGTTCAGTTAATCTGAATATCTGTTTGTGAAACCAGTGTTCTGCTGACAGCTCTTAAGTTCCTGTACAGTGTTTGTGAATGGAGCACTAAAGGTTGTGACGTGGGAAGCTCCTATGTGTGAGGAAGAAAAACAATACAAGTGGAGTGTGTGGGACTTCTTCCCACCTGTGTACTCATTATTTTTTACCAAGTGGTTTAGAGCACTTTTTTCACTTTGCAGTGGATGGACCAACTAACACAAAACAGCTGAATTTCATAAATGTAAGCCATGCTTGTAACAAGCACAGGGAAAATGTGAAGTTGTATAGCTGGAAGGTCATTAATTCTAAATTTGTAAATTCATTCTGCATCATAGAACTTTAGACAATGATATCTAGGGCTTGTAACCCGGTAAATAGTAGTGTATTATTCTTACAACATAATTGGAAAGTATTCTGTCTGTGTCTACTTGATAAGTAGATTCATTGTGTTGAACTACATCTGTAATAAAATTAAATTCCCTTAATTCTCATTTTGAACTTACTAATGTTTTTATATCCTAAATGTTTTTCTCAGAAATATATGCACTGAAGAATGTTTCAAACTGTCTAAATAATTTGAGATTTTTTGGTTTTAGGATATGTTTGCAGTAGCTGTTTCTTTGATAACTGGGAAAATTTTGTACATCTCTGATCAAGCTACTTCTATTCTCCGCTGCAAGAGGGGTTATTTTAAAAATGCCAAATTTGTGGAGTTCTTGGCACCTCAGGATGTCAGTGTGTTCTATACTTCTACCACCCCGTACAGATTACCATCATGGAATATTTGCAATAGAGCTGGTGAGTGGTCTCAGATATTTCTCAAACCTTCTTTCAGTCATGCAAATGCAAATACTTGCTCTGATTTTGAATGTCCTTCCATCTTTCCCCGTCACTTTTTGAGGGTATAGCACAGGGGCATTATTAGAACACCTCTGAACAATACCAGGTGTATAAATCTATTCTATAAATCAGCAAGACTTGTCTGTTGGTTAAAAGTCCTCTGAATGTCATTGTTTATCAGTTCTCATCCCCCTTTCAGCCAGCTGATGAATGAAAACAAAGTAGGAATTCATGCTGAATGGTGAATTTACTTTCCACTTTTACTAGCAATCAAACGAAAACAATTTTTCTTCACGTTTTCCTCAAGTATAAAGGGGACAATACTCTGTCTCCTTCCTTTTAAAATGGTTATGATTTGAATACTGGACTCCTTGATTATGGTGTAGAAAAAGGTATTTCAGCTGCCATCACTGTGCACTCACCAAGTGTAATCATAGCTCTTCTTCTAGCCTTAGAAAAATTATATCAGTCATAATTAATGGTGAAGGATCAGATGTCTCAGGGCACTTGATATTTGTTTGTGGTAAGATTGTTGTACTCATGTACCTACAGCTGTTAGTAAGTGAGAAATACCTGCCAGCTATTTCAACTAAGACTTGAAATTCAAGGTCTGCTCTGAATGTTTGAAATTCCAATCCCTTGCGTACTAAGTCTGTGAAGTTAAGACAGGGTGTGAACCACATTTAATCTGAAAAAACAATTAGCAATAAACATGTACTAAGCAATGCATACATGAAGAAGGTCAAAAGCGATCTTGTGGGGTCTGTAGTGCAACCTCTGGCTCAAAACAGGGTGAGTGGTAAATGCTGACCATATATAATCCTGATTACTCAGTTATGCAGGAGGTTTTTTGGTTTTACTTTCTTGAAACGTTTTCTGTAGCTTTATTATGTTTGTGTATAGCTTCAAATTTTAAAAATGCAGTAAGTAGAACTGTGCACACTGTCCCATGTATCAGCTGCCATACAATATAATATCCAAAAGTATTGTGCACTGGAGGCCTTTGAAATGCCAGAGCTTCCCTTGGAAATCAGTGTCTGGCTATTCTGGAAAAGGAGGGAAATAAGCTTAAAACGTGAGAAGAAACCTTCAGGAAAAAGGAGAAGAGGGGTAGGAAGTGTATTTGGTGATCAAGCTGTCCTTGTGTCTTCATAGAGGAAGAAGGTCAAATTTTGGGGTCCTAGGTAATCAAACATTTTTGGTCATTGGTATAAAGTACTGTGAAAGAGTTGGTAAGAGTAAGCAGCTCAAACTGGAGAGCTGTTTAGATATGTTTAGGAAAAAGACTTGATAAACAAGGAGCTGTAATTCACACACCAGGCTCAGAATCAGAGTGATGTTCAGATTTAGTTGTTTATGATGTACCTTGTTTAACAAATACATATGGAGACTTCAGGGAACATAAACTTTAAAAAATTCAACCTTTACTATCTAAGGAAAAACTCTTGTACGAAACATCATAATCTTGCCACTTGTAATTTGTAACTTGTTATGAAATATGCTTAATATTTCTAGAGTCTTCCACCCAGGATTGCATGGAAGAGAAGTCTTTTTTCTGTCGCATCAGGTAAGACAATATTATAAAGCTTACTGTTGTATTATGAAACCAAGCATTACATAAGTATTTGACTTTTATAAGAACCATATGGTGTGTACATTTCATGCTTTTTCATAATGTGATTGTAAAGCAAAACATATGCACATCCTTGAGTTGATTAACTGTAGCAGCTACAGAGAAAACAACTGATTTTGGGAAGTTGCATCTTGGAAGTTAATCCCTGTGAACACTGACCTTTGTGTCATAAGGGAAGGGGATACAGCATCTCCTCCTGCTCTGGAAAGCCTTTGGTTCATGTAAATAGAACTGTTCTGTTCAGCCCCTGCTTCAGAGTCTCCTTCATTCTGTAAAACTAATGCCTCAAATTTATCTCAAGTATCTCCTGGGAAGATACTCGAGGGTAACTGGACTTGTCTCTTTTGCAGTTAACAGATTACATGATTCTTTGGTTTTGCTTTTCTTCCTTCTTTTCCTGCCCCAACCACTCCTCTTTAGTATTTTTTTTAATTTAGGAAAAGCTGGCAACTTAGTTCAGGTTCTTTCTTGTGAAAGTTTGATTTCTTGATGCTTACTGCCTCTCTGGCAGTATTTCTGAAACAAAAATAGTGGATCCAATTATTTAATTACTTCTGGAGTAAATAAATACTTATTATTGAGGTATGAGTAAACTTTAAATGAATTAGAGGTAATGTACTCCTCCAGAGTGTTGCATTGGATGTACTGTAGAAGTACTGCTGGTGTTACTGGAGATTTTTTGTCCAACTAACACTGGTTTCAAAAGCTTTACTTTTATAAAGCTCCGCTGTTATAAACTTATTACAGCTGATTTTTCTTTGGTCACTGTGTAAATGGTTGTTATTTTCATTACTATGTTTGCATTCTGGCTAAGCAAACACCTGTTATTAAATACTGAGTCTTCACTTCTTCTAAACTGATTAAAAGATGATCTTTATGTTAACTGAGGGGATATAGCAGTCTCCATAAAAAAGCCCTGTAAATTCATCCCTCTGAAGGACAACAGAGTAACTTAATGTATTGTGTGAGGTGGGTTTTTCTATCAAACTTCCATGTAAAGCCATAGTGGATATCTGTTTTGGGCAGTAGAGAGAACTGCACAGTCTTTATGGAAGGTGGTATGCAAAGGATACGATCAGAATTAGATTCTCTTCCACCAAAAAAAAATAAAGCTAAGATCTTGGGTGCTATTTTAGTAGCTAACATGGCAGTTCTTGTGTCATGAGGGAAATACAATGGATAAATTAAAATTTCATTTAGCATAAGATGAATCTGTTGAAATAATTAACTGTCTTTAATTATTAGTGCGGGAAAGGAGCGCGAAAATGAGATTTGCTATCACCCGTTCCGGATGACTCCTTACCTTATCAAAGTGCAAGATCCAGAAATAGCGGAAGACCAGCTTTGCTGTGTGTTGCTTGCAGAAAAAGTCCATTCTGGTTATGAAGGTAATCCTTGAGTGCACAAAGACTAGTTTGCTTTCCTAAAAGTAAGAGCTGTTCAAGCTTTATTAAAGTGAAAGATAATTCTCTGTTCTCTGTCCTTGCTGAGGTGCTGTGAGCTAGCAAGCAGCTTTCCTATATGCTCTTGGCCAGAATTTTGGACTGGCAGCTTGAAGTATTACGTATGCAAAACCCCACTTGTTAATATGCTTTTATTTTTCTCTTAGCACCCAGAATTCCTCCTGACAAAAGAATTTTTACAACTACGCACACACCGACCTGTTTGTTCCAGGATGTAGATGAAAGGTAACTTACAAAAATTATTTTTCAATTTTCTGATGAGCAAGCTATCCAGTATCTTTGCAGGATATCAGGTGTCTTTATGGGGTTAAAAAATTATGCAACTACTGAAGAGTGTTTAACCAAAGAAAAGTACACCCCCCATTCTCATAAGCATGAGAACACATTACACTGGTATTTAAGTGTACTGAAGTGCCTGCTAACAGCTTGTTCTTCCACTTTCCTTCCCTCTGGGGAAATTATGGACATAAATTCAATCAATGAACCCCTGGTCAAAAGAATTCCTGTGCTGCCAGTTATTACCTGTATGAGACACTCAGGTGTGGGGTTTGGGGTTTTTAAGTTTGATTCAACAAATATGCTGCTGTCACTCTCTGCTAGCCCAGGTACAACTTTTAAATGTAAGATTAGATCTTTTAAAAAGAAAAGGTACATAAAAACTGTTCAAATTACACAGGCCGAAGACTTCACATTGCTTTGACTGTCATGAAATCTGGTTAGAGTAAGTGTTTACATTCTAAATTAGAAACAAAAATGCCACCTGTGATCTCAATGTATATACAAAGACTTAGGAACTGAGGTCTAAACGAATCATTTAGGTTGCAAAAGACCTCTACGATCAAGTCCACCACTAAACGCTGTCCCTAAATGCCTCATCTGCACATATTTTAAATACTTCTGGGGATGGTGACTGCACCACTTCGTGGGCAGCCTGTTACTTGACAACCCTTTCCAGGAAGAAATGTTTCCTAATACTCAGTCTAAACCTGCCCTGGTGTAACTTGAGGCCGTTTCCTCTTGTCCTGTCACTTACTCCCTGGAAGAATCCATGCTCTCACCCAGCTTGCTGTTGTCTGCAAACTGACGGAGGGTGCTCTCCATCCTCTTGTCCAGATCATGGATAAGGACATTAAACACAACTGGACCCAATCCTGAGCCCTGGGGAACACTGCCTGGTAGCAGCCACCACTTGGCTGTGAGTCCTTTCACCCCCACTCTCTGGGCCCGACCATGCAGCCAGTTTTTTACCCAGGGAAGAGTGCACCTGTCCAAGCCACGAGCAGCCAGTCAGTCTTCTGGACTGCTTTTGCTGGAGCCTTTCAGAGGATATTTAGGTGATAGAACCATAAGGTCTGTGGAAAGAACAGAAGCTACTCCTTCAGAGTTAGGAGCATGTTTGGCTGAGGAGGAGATGATAATCTCAACAAGCTTTTAAGGACCGGGATGCAGCTTGGAATATTGTAGCGTTTTGAAGGCTTGACTAGATAAGAGAATTCGCTTATTTCTGAGTTGAAAACACTTCCTTTCCCCTTTCTTTTCTTCTTTCCTTGATGTTTCCTTTGTGATGGTTTCTGATATTTGGGCTATATATGGGACTTCATTTTTATTTATTTTTTTTCCCCCTTAGCAAAACTAAGCTACAATGGTAACATCTGACTTCTGAGATTCTCCCCTTTGTTTTTAAGCATTCTAAGAATGCTAAAATTTTCTTTGTAGGTTGAGATGAGGGGGATGTCTTCAGACAGAGTAGGAGTATAATGGACAATTTTGAGATTCTGTGGTATTTTTTTGTGTGGAAATCTTGTTTCTGAAAAAATATTCAATTCTTGGCGAAATCTTTAAATGCAGCAGAAGAGAGGGGGATTGGGGAAGGGAGGTTATTGGGATGTTTGACTAAGATAGAGTCAAGGTAAAAAGAATACTGTTTGACTTCTGAGACAGTTTTATCTGTAGAGAGGCAGACATTGTGGCTGATTTCCTGTAGGATAGACAGTGCAATGCTGACAAACTGTCTTTCCGTGGTGTGATTTATACAGTCTCTCTAAACAGCTAAAGTTGATAAAATAACTACTTAATCCACTGTAGTTCTATCTTCTTCATGGATTTTTCTCTCTCCTTCATTTCCACACATGCTCCAAGCCATCTGCAGAGAGGGTTTATGTTTTCAAAGAGGCTGAGGGCAGAGTGCAAAGCTTCTGCTCCTCTGTACATCCGCAGCTCAGTAATCTCCAGTAGTCAACAGAAATGGCAAGATTGCTGAGTGGAGAGCCTTGCCCTTATCCTTGGGTTTGAGTGGAGCAAGTCCAGTAAATACCTTCCCTGTGGGTACTATGGAAGCTTCTTTCCTGTCAGTCTGATGTTACTGCTTGTTCTCAAATACCATTTTCTAACACTTCCAGTGAGGATTGATTGCATCTTGGTCTGAAATTAGGACTTTGCGTCCTTTATTTCTTTTCTTGTGATTGTGTAGTTGATTTTGCTTTTAATTATTTAACTCCTGAGAGCTTTGGCAGCCAGATAAATGTTTACCAAGACATGCATATGCAGTTTATTGCTCTTAAGCTCTCCAGGGTGTGGTGGAATACACAAAACAATAGGTTCTTAAAGAAAGCGGAGTCTTAATATTTAAAAATGTGCAACTGAGCACCTGCTGTTGACTGAGCATTGTTCATAATATAACCCTGAATCTGTTGCTTGACTTGCATAAAATAGAGTTAATTTCTGTAATCAGTACATGTTCACAGGTTGGAAAAATGCGTATTTGTCTGAACTCTGCAGGTGGATCTCTGCACAGAGTATGTTAAGTAAAAATAGATATTTTCTTGAAATGAAATGGATCATTCCTATATATATTTGTCTTAATATACTTGATGCTTCACATGTATAATGGGTGCAAGTAGTTCACAGTGGAATGATCTTTGTAAATTAATTTAAAGCAGTTTTGTATATAACTTACAATAATAATATAAAGAGACTTCTTATTCATGTTTTTTTGACACTTTAAATGTCATTCTATAAAACACAAACTAAATTTGCAGCATCTCCTCATCAGCCATTCTTATGCCACACGTGCATTTGCATTCATAAAATTAATTTATTAACTTAACCTCTAAATTTTTATGAGTTACTCATTATGAGGAAGCATAATGATGCAGAGACATCATTCTCAAATACAGCATTCTAGGAGCACAGAAAGGCTCGTTGGAAGGGACTGCTGGGAGGTCTTGGTTCCATCCTTTTGCTTGGAATGAAACTGTTGCCCAGTCCTGGCTAAGGTCAGCTGTGGCCTTGTCTCAATAATGCCTGAAACCCTTCAGAGACAGAGATTATACAATCTGTATGGGAAACCTCCTGTGTTTGCACTACTCTGTTAAAAACCTTCTCCTAACATCCAGCATAAGCTTTCCAGACTCCAGTCTGGGACCATTGCCCACAGTTTTATTGTCTGGCACCATCAAGAAAATTTAACTCCGTTTTTGTAACTCCTCTTTCCAGCAGTGTGTGGGAAGCTCCTGGATCATCTTTTAGTTTCCTTTTCAACAGAACAGGCAAGCCCAGCTCAGTCTCACATTCTAGATCCATGGCTTTCATAAAGCAGGTGGCAAAGAAGAGGAACGGTGCTGAACAAAACCTTCTTACGGTGTTTCTTGATGAAGCCCTAACTGAAGTCGTTCGGAGCTGACTGAGATTTTAAAGTCCTCTAGCAGCACAACTTTTCTCATGTGCTTTGAACTTGGCAGCACTTCTAAATGTCAATGTGTCACAGTGATATGATTTGGTATGAGTTTCATGCCAGTTTCTGCTTTGTTGCTTTAGTTCATCTACAAGCTTTTAAGACTCGTTATTAAACTAATTGCTTTGATAATAAGGCATTAGTTGCTGTCCTCTTTCCCCTCTCAGCCTCTTTGCTGGAAGGGTATGTTGGATGGTTTGGGGACTTGATGTAATTCCAGTGGGTTGTTGGAAGCGCAGTGTTGAAGGCGTTTGTTGCATAATGCTTCTGCCTTCCTACATGACACAGATCCCTTGGCTGGTGCACTGGGGCTGAGTTCTTCATTAAAGCTATGCAGACACCAGAGTATCTCCCCACCCCTGGGCCTTTGTCAGTGATTGGGCTGGGGGGAAAGATGTACAGCATTTTGAACTTACAAGATGACTTGCTGGCATCTGGCAACTTAAACATGACTGAGTAGTGTTGACTTAGTACACTTTTTTCCCAAAGCACGTTTCCTTTCAGTAGTTAACCTTCAGGGTAAGGCGCAGAGAGGCTTTTGTGAACTTTCACTCTTTATCCTTAATGCAAATGCTTGAAGTGATCAATAAAAATTATTTTGTCACATAAATTAGTTGTTCACATCACTAGAAGTGGTAATTGATAACGTGCAGGAATTCAGTTACATTGCTTTTAATTCTCTAGTTAATAAGCTTGCTCCCATGCGGCTCCTGTGAGTTGAACTCTTAACCTGCTTGTGAGAAAGTTGTCTTGAGTGCTGGTCAGCTCCCCTGTTGCTGGTTCAGCTGTAGTAATCCTGTGATCCTTAGCCATGGCTCACAGCCAAGGGATTGGGGTACTATTTACCTTCATGAGAGTTTTACAAGATTAAACTTTATTAATGCTCTTTCAAAATTAGGGTAAGTATTTATCCTCTAAAGTTAGACAGCAAAGAAAAGACAGAAGTGCTGTAGCAGGCTCCTTGATTTGGTTTAATCACCACCCCAGGAACAAACAAAGCCCCCTTGCCCTAAGTGTACTACTGTTGGTAAGTTGGCGCTGCCTTTTCACCAAATGTAAACTTAAAATTATTCATTCTCTTTATAGGAAAAACAGCACAGAAAACTTAAAATGAAATAATTTTAAACATGAAATATACATTTGTTGTACTTGATTTTGTATTATTTTTTCTTTGTCTTTCTTTCTCCAGAGCAGTACCTCTGTTGGGATACCTACCTCAGGATTTAATAGGAACACCAGTCTTGGTGCATCTTCACCCAAATGACAGACCCTTAATGCTAGCAATTCACAAAAAAAGTATGTAACTTCTTACTGTGGCAGAAATAAAAATTTTTATCTAGAACTTAATAATAAGGACTACAAAATCTCAACAAGTAGTAGGAGAAAATTATTTGTGACTTTGATTTTTTTTTCCACAAATACTGTAAATACTGAATCTTTTCCTGCACAGCTTGATTCTTAATGCAAATTCATGAAAATGAGAAATCACTCAATTTTATACTTTCTGTGAAGCATATCTATTGTAAGCATGCATCTATTGTAAACAAATTGACTGTAAATTAGTATTTCACACATAAAGAAAATTTTCTTGAGAATGGTGTGATAGAAGTTGTCATATCTTAAATGATAGTCTTCTTATTTCATAGAGAAGAAAATAGAGCCATTCTAGCAATGTTTGTGAAACTGCTTCTTCAGCCTTCTTTAGCTTGTTGCATTCTAAAGGTGATTTTCTGGACCATAGTCCAGTAAATTATGAAGATCTGCTTATTCCGGTAGCTCAGTATTTCTAAATGTATCGATGTACCCAGTATTTATTCCCTCAGTGGCATCTTCCTCCTGTACAGTTCATTGTAAAATCCTGAATCGTTAAGTAAAATTGTGCAAACACTAATCTGAAATTTCTGTTTGAACCCTTCATTGCAGTTCTTCAGTATGGAGGGCAGCCTTTTGACTATTCACCAATCAGGTTTTGCACTAGGAATGGAGATTATATCACCATGGACACCAGCTGGTCCAGTTTCATCAACCCTTGGAGTCGGAAGGTTTCTTTTATTATTGGGAGACACAAAGTTAGGACGTAAGTCAATATATTGTTGTTTTCCCTTCCCTCGGGTTTACGTAGTGATCCTTAAGAAAGACATGAGGCAACAGAATAAGCATTAGGTTCTGTGTAGTGTACAGGTGGTAAATTGAAGCTGTGGTCTCTCTGTGATTGAAACACTTGCATTTGCAGTGAGCTGCTGTATGTTTGGTTTGTGCAGGGGTCCCTTAAATGAAGATGTCTTTGCTGCTCCCAACTACACAGAGGATAGAATCCTTCATCCCAGTGTTCAGGAGATCACTGAGCAGATCTATCGGCTCTTACTGCAGGTACAGCAAGTGCTTTACTGTTACCCTTTTCATATTTATCTTTGTGTGATGTTTTGTTTAGCTTCTTCTACTCTACTGGAATTTTTGGCTACAATCCTGGGAATTACTTGCACTCATGATTACCAGATGAGACTTACTGAAGTATGTTAAAGCTCCAGTTGATATCTTAAGAATCTCATGTAGCTATGGAGTCCTCCAGAGAAACAAACAAAAAACAACCCGAAAAAACCAAGCAAGAAAAAACCCAGCGTAAAATAAAATCTCTTTTCCTGACATGTGTCCTGAGGGGCTGCATGTGTATGCATATATATATCTGTATTTTCTCGTTGTTGTTTTCACAGCCTGTACACAACAGTGGATCCAGTGGCTATGGAAGTCTAGGTAGCAATGGTTCACATGAGCACTTGATGAGTGTGGCATCCTCCAGTGACAGCACAGGAAATAATAATGAAGACACTCATAAGGATAAACCAGTAGGTTTGAGTTTTTCTCGTTCGAGTATGTGGCACAAAACAAACTAGTTAAAGTGGGGATTTTTAACTTTTAGAATAATGTTTTCAAATTAGAAATGGAAGGAAGTATAAAGAAAATGCCATCTTTTTTCGTTTAACACAGAAAAACCCTTTTGTCTAAGGGAATAAACATTTCTGGTGTAGATGAAGCCTTGGGGTACTGAAGCACAGTTATAGGCATGAAAGTCAGTGTTATAAAGAATTTAAACATGTACCGTGTGTTTACTTAATCTAATGTCTGCTACATGTTATATGCTGTGTTTCTGGGAAAACCAGCTGGGTATGTGAAAGCAGTTTCTTTTTGGGAGGGGAAAGTCTATAATTACTGTTTTCCCAAATGAAAGTAAGAAGATTAAATGCAGTAATACCTGCATAACCAGGGGATAGCTTGACCCTGACCACTTTTAAAGTTGCAAACATCCATCATGTATATAGAATGAAATAAATTGAATGGAATAAAACAATTTTTTAGTTTGTGCTTAGAGCTTTACTTTGTGTTTAATTCTGAAAGCCAAAAACTTTACTTGATAAGTTGTATTGCTTATAGGCTAATTCTCCCAAATCTGATTTGTGCTTCTGTGATCAGACTTTGCAGACTCCTGCTCTTGCCAAGGTGGTCGCTTTCCTGGCTTTCAGTTCTTAAAAACACTGGTGGAGTAAGCAGATGAAGTCTCAGGATTTCTTATTTATCAGGGAAATAGATGCCTGGCATTCCTTCACTATTTCCACAGATGGTGAAGGCTGTTGTAGTCTAGTTCTATAACATCCTGTCAGTTTAGACTGACAGTACAAAACAGCTTGTTTAGACTTCTGGTACAAAAAATTGTCTTTCATAGCAGCAATATTTTTTTACCAAATGATAGGTTTGGTAACTTTTGATAACTTGATAACTTAGGTTTTGATAACTTTTTTCTTAAGTTATCTTTGTAATGTATATTTTATATTTTCCTATCCAAGATATTCAAACAGATTAAACAAACTACAGAGTAATTGTTTGCAAGAAACATACTTTAAATTTCTTCTCTTTCCAATTCTAAATTTTTTCAACTGCACAATAAAATTGTATATATACATATTTCTCCTGTGATCAAACTAGTTGCAAGATAGAGATTATCTGAGGTTAGATTTAGTCTACTGAGGAATCACTGTGCATAATGTTTTACGTCAAAATTTTTAAATAACTGTTCTTACCAAACTGCTTTCAGGAGGTTTGTCAATATGCCCGAAAGGTCAAAAATAAAGGACAGCATATTTTCACCGACAGTAAAGCAAAACTGGACTATAAGAAAGAGTCTTTTGCAGGTAAGACATTAGCAGTTCATAGTCTCTTGTGCTGGTGCCTTGTATAACATGACAGTAGGGCTTTTTTCTAGTTTAGCTCTAATCAATGCAGAAAGACAGCACTTTTATCAATACAAATTATGTTGTCCTGTGTGTCTCTGCTGTACCCAGGAAAATACTGTGTTTGGCTATATGTGAATCAATATCGGTGTAACACAGTTAAGGTATGGCCTGAAGCTGTTGTCCTGAAATACCTTAAGTGGGCACTAGAGTTGTCCTCATACTGAGTGTGTTTCAACCCTAATGATATATATTCTCTTACAGCCATAGTATCTATTCCCTTTGGATCCATATGCAATCTAATTAAACTTTATAACTCCAAGAACCCATAAGGATGGGAAAATATCTACACAATATTCATCTGTTAGTGCACAAACCTCTTGCTTGGTTAATTTGTGACCTGCTAAATATGTAGAAATGAAAAACCTTTACTACTGTTGCTTTCAGGGGAGTTTGCAAGGATTGAATGTCTTAATGGCATAATAGCAGTATCTCTTTCCACAGAAAAACAAAATACTCCTGGTGGTCAGGTGAAAGATGTAGGGGGAAAGGATACCGCAGGAACAGCTGCTCCAAAAAATGTCACTACTGAAGAGCTGGCTTGGAAAGAGCAGCCTGTGTATTCCTATCAACAGATCAGCTGTTTGGACAGTGTCATCAGGTAAGCAACCAGTGAGTAAATTACTCTTGACCTCTGCACCCAAGACTAGTATGTCTCATATTTTTAAATCATTGTATTTTAGGTACTTGGAGAGCTGTAATGTGCCTGGTACAGCAAAAAGAAAATGTGAACCTTCAACAAGTGTTGCATCACTGAGTTCAGGAGTTCATGAACAAAAAGCAGCTGACAATGCTATCCAGCCATTGGGAGGTAACACTACATCACAGCTTTTTCATGACTGAGTTTTGCTGGCAGGCAGTTGGATGCTACTTTGCAGAACAGTGCCAAGTGTAGCTTAGGCATGACCTCATAGCTGCTTTCTCAGTGTTTGATGGTGGTGATTTAACTTCTATCATTAATATCTTCCTTACAGTTAAAATACTGAGTAGTTGAATGCATATTTGGATTGTAGATGCAATGAACTAGTTTTTACTGTCGAAAATACAGTAGGATTTTGAGTTTCAGTACTCAAATCATTATCAAATGTAGAAAGTTTATTTCACAGTTAGGACTTCCAAGAACAATCAGCTGAAGAACCTAGCAGCTAATAAATTGCAACAAAAATATGCATATTACATTTCTGCTTAAAAACAAAGGAACAAGAGAGGGTAAAATGCAGCATTGGACTGTTCTGTGTTTTGTGAGATGTTAGAACCCAGTGTTCATGTATGAAAATAAAAAGCTGGGGATTACTGGGGCAAGCTATCTAAAAAGTCTGCTGCAGACAGAAACATTAAGTTAAATCTTTAGGCCTTAGATGTAGCATTTGACATAGTCCCTTGTCTGGATGGGGAGCTAAATGAAGAATGTAGCTGGTTAGTACAAGGATTGTGAGACTGGTAAAGAACTACATGTAAATGAGAGATTTGCTCATCGTACCTTGTCATTATATGAGGCTGAAGGGAGAGTGTCCAGTGGAGTTTCTCAAAAACTGCATGTGAGAATGATCTTGGCTATTTGATGAGCTTCAGAAAGAAGTTTTAATGCAGCTTTTAGAATCAAATTAGAAGGTATCAGTAGACCAGGAACAACGAGTCCTGCAGAAGGGATTGAAATGCTGTAATTTGGAGTCTCTGTGGTTCTGGTTGGCAGGAGATGATGTGTGGGCCACTAGCTCTTTGTTACACTGATGTCTGAGACAGATGAAGTCACCAGTCAGGAAAAAGGCAAATTTTAAATCTTTAAATATGTGTTATGGAAGTATTCCTATGAGAGTAGGAATGTTTTAATGCTGTTTTGTGAGGCACTGTTATGACCTCTACTGGATTACTGTGTGTAGCTTTCAGGGGAGAGAATTTTAAGTAGGTGGATGCTTCAAACAAAGCTGTTAGAGTAACCAGCTAATGAAAGAAATTAGTGTACAACACTGTGGGAGCTGGGTGCAACTTATTCTTGGGCAGATTTCAATATCCTTCATTGAAAAGGTTTTGTTTGGCTGTATATGGGCTTAGAGGATTGCATTTGGTTGCTCCATAGTCATTCTATTCCTGGAAAGTATAAAGTAAAAAGTTCACTTTTTTGTCTTGTCAAGTGCAGTTTGGCCTTTACTGTTTTGAAGCCCTAGCAGCATGTAACTTGAATTTGCTCTTCTTTATGTTCAGTAAGCTGCAACTTTATTTCTTTTAATAGATCCTGCTGTGCTGAAGGCATCTGGTAAATCAAGCGGTCCCCCGGTGGTTGGTGCTCACTTAACATCTTTGGCTTTACCTGGCAAGCCTGAAAGTGTTGTGTCTCTCACCAGTCAGTGCAGCTACAGTAGTACCATTGTTCATGTTGGAGACAAAAAAACACAACCCGAATTAGGTATGACTTCTGCTAATACTTTTTCTGCAAGATGGCAATTGCTAGCGAGTTTAAACTTCAGACATGTGAACAGCTAATGTCTGCTTGTGACTGACATTTTCTTACAGCTAAGATGGTCTTAGGAAATGGAATAAATAGGGAGGGAGTATGTATCTTAAACTTGCAGCAAAATTATTACAGAATTGTAATACCTTAAAAATGCATGTACAGGGCTTTCTTTGCTTCATCCTGAGTGTTTTGCCTTCTGTTCCTGTAGAAATGATAGAAGATGGTCCAAGTGGAGCAGAAATTGTAGATGGCCAACTTCTTGCCCCTCCATCCAGCGCTGCACACATAAATCAAGAGAAGGAGCCATTTAAAAAACTGGGACTTACAAAGGAGGTCCTTGCAGTGCATACGCAAAAAGAGGAGCAGAGCTTCTTGAATAAGTTTAAAGAAATCAAGAGATTTAATATTTTTCAATCACACTGCAATTACTATTTACAAGATAAACCCAAAGGACGGCCTGCTGAACGTGGTATGGCAATAGTTTTCACAATAAGACTTGTATTTATCTAGAAAGTAAGTCTTGTTGGGAGGGCATTTCCATTTTTAGTTGTATTGTGGGGCCGGTGTGAACAGTGACAGTTGCATGCTCTTTTCAAAACCCACTGAAAAATTTTCTGATAGATCTTGCTAGAAGATATAAAGTGAAATATTGCTTTTAGTGTCATAATGAACATTTTAGTAACTAAGATTTTGATTTTTGTCTGTTCTATATACTATTTCTGTCATGCATCTACTTTCAAGGGACAAAAAAACCTGCTTTAGCATATTTGCTTTACTGTGCTTGTATTCCCTTGCTTTTCTTTTCCTTCTGTCTTGCCATCTTGTCTGTTGTTCAGATTCGTGGTTTTGTTTTGTTTTCAGCTCCTTTGTTTTCCAGTTTTCCCCATTCCACTGTTGTGTAATTGGTGAGACAATTTGATAATGGTCTGATTGCCTTTAAGTTAATAATGTGATCAGCAGGATGGAAATGGCAGAGACTAGCAGTAATAGTGAGATTGTTTTGTTTATTAGGCCTAGGAGCTCTGGATGGCATTTTCATAAGTGCTTGATATGATCTGACTTCGTTCTCATTTCGGTCTTGACTTGACTTGGAACAGAAGTCAGACACTGCTAAGCATTTTTTTCAGATTTTTATCTTTATTTTTTTAATTTAAATAGTTATACAGGTCCTGTATAGCTATATTTTTATAACCTTTCTTATAACTTTTCCTTTTGCAGGTGGCCGTGGACAAAGAAATGCCACTTCTGGAATGGATCAGCCTTGGAAGAAAAGTGGAAAGAACAGGAAATCAAAGCGCATTAAACCACAGGAATCTTCAGACAGTACAACTTCTGGAGCCAAATTCCCCCATCGGTTCCCCCTCCAAGGCTTAAATGCGACAGCCTGGTCACCGTCAGAGACGTCCCAAGCGAGCTACTCGGCGGTGTCTTTCCCCACAGTCATGCCTGCATATTCCCTTCCTGTTTTTCCAGCAGCAGGGACGGTGCCACCGGCTCCTGAAACGTCACTCTCTGGTTTTAATCACTTGCCCGACTCTGGAAATACTTGCCCTATGCAGCCATCCCAGTTCTCTGCGCCCTTCATGACCCCTGTCGTGGCTCTTGTGCTCCCCAATTATGTGTACCCAGAGATGAACAATAACTTACCTCAAACGCTTTATCCCACTCAGCCCAACTTCCCTGCCCATTCCACCTTCTCCTCACAGACAGTGTTTCCAACACAGCCCCCCTTTGCCACTCCTGGCCCTTTCCCACAACAGGCATTTTTTCCAACACAGCCATTCCATTACAACCCACCAGCAGAGACTGAAAAGGCTCCTGTGGCAGAGCCACGCAATGACCCCTCCCGTTCCTGCACTCCACAGTCGGTGGGTCCTCAGGACCAGGCTTCACCACCTCTGTTTCAGTCGAGGTGCAGCTCTCCTCTGAATCTCCTACAGCTGGAAGAAACCACAAAAACTGCAGAGAGTGGAGCTCCTGCGGGCTTACACGGGGCTTTGAGTGAGGAAGGAGCCATAGGCAAGATCATGACAACGGATAACGGCAGCGGGAAGGAATCCTTACCAGTAAGTCTGGATCACACCCCCTTCTCCTGTCTCTGCTGCATCATTTTCAATCCTTTCACTTCCAGGACCTTTTTGTTAATGATAGAAGTTATATGATGCCAGGAGCTGGACTCACAATTGTAGTTGGTAAAGTCAAACTTCAGCAAATGGAATAAAACATGAAGCCCAAACATCAGAGTAGTCTTAACCTTTAAAAATTAAATCTACCTCATCATTCTTCTAAAGTTACACTAGGAAGCTTGGAAATATATTCTAAAAGAGTTTTGTTCCATTTCACTGAAAAAATAAGAATGTGGATATGTCCATTGAAAACCACTGAAATAAACTGTAAAATAACGTGAGCACTTTATATTTAGCAAAAACTTTTGTGCTAGTGAATTTGTGTGCATGGGAAAAACAATCTGTAAATGGTCTGAAAGCAGCTGATTTAAATTAAAATCACATCTCTGTTTACAAACAAACAATCAAAGTAAATTAAGAATTCATCATTTCTTGCAGACCATAATTTTATTTTTGTTTTGTTTGTTGCACTAAAGCTATGCTGAACTATTTGGTAACTTCAGGGGTTTTTTATTTCCTGGCTCATTTCAATTTGATAAATCAGTTTAACAAATAACTTGAGATGGAGTAATAGGTCTGTAGAGGTTTCCATGGCAGAAATATGTAAACTATTATTTGTGCTTTCCAAAGGCACCATAGAGTATCGTTATAAATGCTGAGTCACTGATGGGATGGAGCTGCATCCTCTTATCTTTTTTGGCTGCCTCTTTCCATTATTCAGGAATGTGTTCAGGATAAAGTCAGTTCTTTCCATTATTACATGTTTTGCTAAGTTCTGTCAGCCTTAATTTCTAATACTTAATCTTCAAACTGACTTGCAGTTAGGTTTTGACTAGCTTAAAAATTAGTGTAGTTAATGCTCCTTCCCTTAAAAATGTACAGATAAGTGATCTTGCCTAGGAAGCACCTGGGAACATTTTCTTACTACTCTCAATGCTACTCTTCCTTCTCATCTCATGGAGATGGAACAGTGAGGGACTGTTGATGCAAAGCTCTGAGGCAGATTATAGTAGGAGCAATTGCTAGTACGTTGTGTGTGGCTTGGGTAAAATCTTGTCCAGGACAGTAGGTACTGTCAAAAGTGAACAGAAAATACCTTTCCAACTTTCTCATGGAACTATATTATTAATTTTTATTTAAGATAAATTCAGTTGTTCTTACTGAAGGGACCCCCGGTCTGCCTGTCAGTCCACTTCATTATTCCTTGGCATATGTTACAGGTGACTGTCTTTCAATAATTATGTAAACATTAGAATATGAAGTGAAATGTATTTATTACTAATCATTTACATTTAGTAATAAATGGCTTTGATTTTTGGTGTTTGGGTTTTTTTAATTTTACTTTTTCTCCTTATCACTAGGCTGAATCTCCAATGGATGCTCAAAATAGTGATGAACTCTCCATGTCCAGTGTCCTGCTTGACATTTTACTCCAAGAAGATGCACGTTCAGGCACCGGCTCAGCCTCTTCAGGGAGTGGTGTGTCTGCAGCTGCTGAGTCCCTGGGCTCTGGGTCCAATGGCTGTGGCATGTCAGGGAGCAGAACAGGTAACTCAGGCAGCCAGAACTCTGCTGGCATTTCAGTAGAGCTGGAGTGTGAGGCATTGCAAACACCATGAACATCAACTGAAAATGTTTGTCTTGACTCCTCATCGCATAGTTTATTCTTGATTTCTTTCTTATTGCATCACACAAACGTTTTTCTATTGTGCGTGATTTACAGAATAGAACCTTTTCTAAGTGTGTGTAAAACAGCTATTAAGATATGCAGGTATGAAGGAATAATGAGGAGATCATACTCCTTCATATTCATTTAAAACTTTTAAATTAAAGTCATCTAATTATTCTCTTGAAATTTAATGGAGACTTTACTTGTGAATTTGAGTTTTAAAAAGATAATGCAGTTACTCAAGGGTGGAAGTTCCCTCTGCTTAAAAAAAAGTAGAATAGTGGTTGTATTTATACATTCAGTTCTCTTTAATCTTCTCTGTACTCAAAAACATTCAGATAATCTATGTATTGGACAATTTATAATGAAATGTTAAATCTCTGTTTACAGGGAGCAGTGAAACTAGTCACACCAGCAAATACTTTGGGAGCATTGATTCCTCAGAGAATCACCATAAAACCAAAATGAAGACAGAAATGGAAGAAAGTGAGCACTTCATCAAATACGTGCTGCAGGATCCTATCTGGCTGTTGATGGCAAACACAGATGACACGGTTATGATGACTTACCAGATCCCTTCACGGTAATGCAGTGGCACAGTCCTTCCTGCATTCTGTATGTTGGGGGAAGCAGAGTGTACAGGAGGAAAGATGTATATGAATCTCTATCTCAGTAGAAGTAAGCTGGTTTTAGTGTTCAGCTCAGTGTCAAGGACAATTCTTGCTTCCTTCATATGTTTCGTGTACTACACAAGAACTTCTCAAGAAGGAAAAATCATTTAATTAGGGTTACCTGTATTTTTAGGTCAGTTTCCTGAGTTGAAATGAACTGTATTTTTTGGAAGCTGTTTCATAGTTAGTGATTTGTAACTACTTACCTAGAAATCCCTGGTGAATATGCTTAGATCTAGGCATGGTCTGGCCTGGAAGATCTCTAGTCCTTGAATGTCTTGAGATGCCACATTCAGTGACACGCTGCTCTTGGACTTGTGGATTTTTTTCTGGGTTGTTAACTTTCATATGTTCATCCTTCTTCATAAATTAGGACAAGGAAGTAGAAGGTAAAAATCAGAAGGCTTCTAATAAAATAAACTTTTTTAAAAAACAAAAAGTTCACTACTTGAGTAGCAAAGAGCAGATACAGGGGAAGAAGGGGTGACAAGTCTGTGGATTATTTTTTTCAACCTATGTGTTTATATTTCTGGGGAGCAGTGAATGGTGTTTTGAGAAGAATAGGAGGTTTCAGTAAAACCAAGCCTTTGAAAGGGAAGGTAAACAAGCTTTCAAAATACAGAATCACAGGCATCATGGGGAAAGAAGGAGAGAATATTTTGTAAGAACTTTAGCCCTTTTTTTTCCTAGTTTTAAAAATACTTTGACATTTCTCAGTTTTTGTAGTCTGAAGTGTTGCAAGCTATAGGTGGGAATTCCAGTAGCCCGTAAAAGCAGCAAAGCCTGCTAAAGAACAGGGTATTTTGGTAAGAAGAATGAAGCTCATTGTCAGAGTGTGATGCCCAAGAAGTGAAGTGTAAATCCAGCCTGTTCTTAGGTATCCTGTAAGGAATAGAAATTATTTTGGGCTTCTTGGAACTTGCTTTCTATTCTCATCTTTCATAGAGGAATACAGCTTGCAAATGTTGCTGTGGGATGGGTTTTTGTAAGTTCCTGAATGGAGGGTAGGGCATTTGGAGGGAGAGAGAATTTTGGCTGCTGAAATAGAGCTGTTTGCTAAAGTTTAGTTCATTCTTGGTGACCTCCTTTAACACATCTTACCTCTCCTGCTTTAGTATCTTAGTATTTAGTATCTCCAGTGCATCTAGTGTCTGGTTTGGGTTGTCCTCCCACTGAAGGGGAACTTGGAACTTCCTGCAGCAGCAGCAGAGGGAAAGTTCTTGCTGGTTTCACTGGTGGTGCTGCCTGAGTGGCTCTAAGAAAACTGTTCTCACTGATGGGATTTGAAAAGACAGTGAGCCAGCAGAGATGTCTGCAAATGCAGAGAGCAGCTGGAATAATCACATTTAATTTTCTTCCAATATGAGATTTCTAAGCATAACGTTCTAGAACAAAAATAGTCTTTAAAAATGTTAGTATTTGACTGTGTAGCCTCATCTAGGCATGAAGCCCAGAAACTGCTGAAGCTCAATTTATAAATACATTTTATTTTAGGGATTTGGAAACAGTTTTAAAAGAAGATAAGCAGAAATTAAAGCAAATGCAGAAACTACAGCCAAAATTTACAGAAGAACAAAAAAGAGAGCTTATTGAAGTTCATCCATGGATCCAGCAAGGTGGACTGCCAAAAACTGTTGCTAATTCCGTAAGTTTAATGAGTTAATTACTTTTGCATGTATAATAGTGCTTAAATTATTAGCTGCCTTGGTTAGACTCTTCCTTTCCTGTTGCCATGAAAGCTTGGTCAATTATGCATAGGAAAAAAAAGAAATTCAAACTTCCATGCGGCGGTTTCTAGCTTGATTCAATTTAGCATAAATCTTCTTTCCAGTGGAGGAAATTAAAGTACTGGTGAACACAGTATAAGAAATTTCCTTCCTCTTTCTGAATTTCTGTGTATCTGTTTGAAATGCTTTAGCAACACAGCCAGAAACTTCACTACATAAAAATCTCTAGTTTGTGTGCAGAAACGGATGTCCATTGTTTTCAAAGTACAAAATGAATGGCAGTAAAATGATCCTTTTTTCTATCAGACTTCTCACTCAGGATCATGATTCCTCTAAGTATTTTAATGTCTTGAAAGGAAAAAAAAGAAAAGAACCCAACAAAACAAAGCATCCATGC
Source organism: Gymnorhina tibicen (assembly GCA_013399875.1). Lineage (NCBI taxonomy): Eukaryota > Metazoa > Chordata > Aves > Passeriformes > Artamidae > Gymnorhina > Gymnorhina tibicen. The sequence goes on from VXAZ01006886.1 coordinate 2,906,877, forward strand.
AGTTTTATTTGTTGTCTGTGTATTTTACTTATTCACACACAAATACCTGATTGCATTTTCTTTTCCCTAAGCTTTCTGTCATTTGTGGCTTTTTTGCACAAAAGCTGTCAAACACAGAGGCTCTCTTTGCACATGACTGTTTCAAAAGTCAGTGTGACAGAACTGCAGTGGAATCCTAATTGTGATGTTAGTGCTACTGCAGCACTGATCCTTCAGGCACCCACCTGGTGATCTAGGGCACAGCTCCTTCCAGTAGAGTTCTCAAGTACTTTCATTGATTTACTGCACTTCATAAAATCATGGTGTGTGGAAAAGTTGTGGAGTGAAATATATCTGGTAGCTACAGCAAAGGTGGAAAGGTTCTCTTGAAATCAAGGATTGCATGCAGGTGGACTGTTGCTTGGAAAAGCTTTTTTTTATATTTTACTTATGAGTCTTTTTTTTTCTTTTTAGGAATGTATTTTTTGTGAGGACAATATACAGAGCAATTTTTATACATCATATGATGAAGAAATCCATGAAATGGACCTTAATGAAATGATTGAGGATAGTGGAGAAAACAACTTGGTTTCCCTGAATCAAGTCAGTGAAGAACAAACATAGCCTTTGAGCCTGTTGTTTTGAAAATTGCTTCAAAACGACAGTGAAGGATCCCTAAAGGTTTTAATCTTTTATCCAGCAAGATGAATCCAGCTCATAAAAGCAAATGTGTTTTTCTTGCTCTGGAAGAGTCATTTGTGAATGAATCTCTTTTTAAATGGTGGCAATCTCTTCCCAGTAAGGACATTGTTGAAGATGGTATAGTTTTTCTTTCAAAGACTCATTTTGCACTTATATGCCTCAAGTATTTCTTTACAAACTATAGAAACTTTCATTGATGCCTACTGTTTTTTGTAGAGTGGGTTAATAAGTGCTGAAAATATCCTTACGTGCATACGGTTCTTCAAATCTCCTTTTGGTAATGGTTCAGCACTATAAATTGTTGAGCAGTTTTGCTTAGTGGCTCTTTAGCATTGTTCTTGATATTTGAAGTGGTCCAGCATAGGAGAAGAAATAACCTTCAAGGAAATCAATTCACACTTGCCCTTCTCATACCAGTTGATCCCATCCTCTATGTTTGTCTCCTCTAGTTTTGAATGTAGGAACTTTTTTTTTCCTAAGAGAAATGTTGAGCTAATTTTGTAAGATGGTCTTGGGTTAAAGTACATGTTGATGTGTAAGTATAGAGGAGTGCTGACAACTTTGTAGCCTTTTATTTAAATGGACACTGCAAAACTATGAACTGTTTATTACCTTGAAGCATAATTTCTGAGAATTTGTACTCAAGAAATCCTTATGCTTAAAGATTTTAAAAACCAAGACCACAGAGGATGACTGCATATGCTCCAGTGGCTGTTTGACAGAGCTTGGGGTAACTTTAACCTTTATTTCTGACTTGCTCTGTCAGGAGGTTGACCATCAGTTTTTCCAATGTGGCTAAACAAATATCAAATTTGTATGTGGCAAGGGAGGATTAGATGTGTCTTGTCATTTGAAGATAGTTCTTATAAAAAAGAAGTGATTTTGAGAATAGTGTTGACTCACTCTATTTGAATTACATAATCTCAAATTTAGCGTGGCTGGAATCCTTTGCTGTCGAAGATTTAATTTTAATGCCTCTGAGATTGTATTGACTTGAATACGTGTACTTTATGTTCTTGTGCTGTTTGTTTCTGTTGGATGTGGGAAGAGAACACGAGAGAATAACTTTTAATATGTTGGTTAGTTAAAGGACATTTAGTTGCTGTACTGCTAGATGTCAGCTGTAAGTCTTGGGGTGAAAAATGACGGAAGTTAATTGAATTAACTTCGATACGTTTGTCTTAAAATATTTTTCATGGGAAGCATTTCCTTTTTTATTAGGATAACATTTCTATCCACTGAAATTTAAGGTTATTTTCATTCTATAAAAATATTTGTCTTTGTATACAAAGAGGATGTGAAGTTAGATCTGACACCAAAAACACACAGAAGTGACTGGTATTCGCTTAGCAAAAGAAATAATTTGTGTCAAGTAATTAGTTATTAATTGGACGGTCAGGAGGAAATTTGCACTGGAGGCAGGTTCTGCAGGTAGCAAAGTGTGTCAACTTGTGAAACAAACAGAATCACAATTTTAAAAGATAAATAAGTATCTTAAATGTAGTGTGAAGCACTGCCCAGCAAGATCTGACACCTGTCTTTAACAGTTTAGCAAGGTCAAACGTAAATATTTGTAAATACAAAGTGAATGAGAAATTTTCAAGTGTTGGTGTTCACGTCCGATGTATTAAATGTTTTAATCATAAATGGAACAGTGCAGCTATACCAACATATTAAATATATTTCATTTTTACATGGAAACACAAACATGGACCAGGGTTTGGGAAAAATAAAAGCTTTATATAAAAGGAGTGCATCATAATTATACAAATAATTTTCAAAGATTTCTCAGCCTCTTGGAACTTCCTTGCTTTAGCATGCTTTTTTTTCCCCCCATGTCTTTTTTTATTTGTCTTCATTTCTTTTATTATTTTTTTTCAATGACCATCTTGTAACCATAACTTAGTGAAAGGAAGAGAAAAGTATATTTAGAGCATTTTGTGGATGTGCTTACTTATGGACTTAATCTTGCATCCTTAAAGTGTTTGCATTTACAGGGTGGTATTAAAATATTTTCCTGTAACTTTAAATCTACATGCCTCCATTTATAGATAAGATTCTGAAGCTGTAATTTTTCCAAACTGTTGTAAGATGATTTATTTGTGATGACACTTTGTCAACATGTCAACAATGTTTTCTGTACACTGTGCAATATATTTTGGTTTTGCCACTTGTGACTAATTTTTATGACTTTGCTTTTTAGAAAACTGGTAAATAAAACAGATATATTTTTAGTTGCCTTTTTGTTCCTTGAGGCTTCTACTCAAAGTAAGAAGTCAGAATATGTGCTTTACTGATGGTATGTGAACTGGTATTTCAAACTCTAGAGCTTGCTGTGGTGTTAGCTCTGGCTTCCTGTCCTGGAGTAAAATTGCTGCTGCCTTTTCTGACCTGTAAGTTTAGTGGTCACATGGAAATTGATGAGTTATTCTGAAATCATGTGCAGATTTCCTGGAAGAGCACGTGCAGCTGGGCTCTGTGTTGTTCAGATCTGCCAGAAGACACCTTTGTTATCCTTTTTGCTTTGTTCAGTGTCTGAGCAGAAAAAGCTGCAGCCCCTGAGCTTTTACAGGGGTAGCACAGGGGCAAAGAATTCCAGTTATGCCCCTTGGATTTGCTCTGTACAGTGATTATCAGTCTTCTGCCGAGGTGTGAGGTGGTGTCTTTGAAGATTGCTGAAACTTTTCAAACTGGAGTGCTTCCCTGTGCATGTTTAATTCTCTGGTGAGTGGAGCAGTGCTGGAGCAGTGAGGAGGGGTTGGACTGTTCCTCCTGTTCAGAAGGTACTCAGGTTATAAGACCTTCATTAACTCTTCTTCTCCAGGGCTGTGTTTTGAGAGGTTTGTGGAACTTTTTAAATAGAGCAAGCTAGTACAAGCCCTTATTTGGTCATAAAGGACCCGGATACTTGTCTAAGCTGCAAAATCAGGGTGTTTGGGTGCCACAGAACAGTTCAGCAGACAGGTGCATTGCCTTCGCACCAAGGGGAGAATGGTGGTGGTGTGCACTTAACTGCCAAGACGTGCCTTTTGAAACATGCTTCAGCACATCATCCAAGGCCACTTGAAGTCCTCTGAATTAACCCTGAACTTTTTGGGCAGTTCTCTGTATGTCTGAAAACACTTTTGTCCTAACAGCACCTTGGTTCCTTGCTCAGGTAAGCATGCAGAGGGGAGATGTGTTGGTGAAGCTCTGGACAGAGCTACAAACATGAGTCACCCACGTGAACGGGGCACCTGTGCCACTCGGGAGGTGCTGGCATTTGGATGCAAGTTCTAGTGACTGATACAGAATCTTGGGAGGACTGCGGTGCTGCTGGTGGGATAAACTACCAGGTGATGTTTCACACTTATTTCTGCTTTTGGTAATTTTTTATTTCGATTGTAAATGTAATAAGAGTAGGAGTTAAACGTGGCTTCAGGTATTCAGCTATTCCTCCCTGGTGAGGTGCCTTCTGTCAGCAACCAGAGACAAGGGCTTGCACTGCAGAGCTGTTGGGAGGAGCCTTTGTCCGAGTTTCTCCCACCTCAGTAGCCCCTAGGTGTCACTGGTGTCCTGGGATTATCTTTGACAGTGTTGCCACCCCTGTTTGTCTTTGTTCAGCTTCTTGTATGTTAGGCCTGTTGAGTTTGCTATGACATTATTTGATGTGAAGTGAAAGCTCTGTGGCTCGAATTTCAGATAAGACGATGAGAAAATTCATGCTGAAGAGCTGTTGTCCCAACGACAGTGAATGCAAACATAAACTCTGCTTGGAAAAGGGAACCAGACTGCCGAAAGCATCAGATTTTAGTCCACTTAACAGCTGTCACGAATTTGGAGGTGAAAAAAGATGCTGCCCTTACTGAGAATTAAGATCCTTGATTTTTATTTTGTCTGTAGCAAGCGTGGAAAGAACCCAATGCATTGATAAGCCTCTGACCCAAAAAAGAACATGGTGAAATGAGTTGCATGTTTCTGGCCAAGTAACAGATGACTTAAAGGGGGAAAAGGTTTGTAGGTGTAACTTCCAGAAATTCCACTGTTCCACTGATCACAAGTGCTTCGGAGGTTAAGAAATTTATTCAGTATATTGAACAAGGTAATGAACAGCTCAGAAACTCCTTTTTCTCAGGGGCTGCGGAAGAGGACTTTATTTTTAGGGGTGGTACACAAGGTGTGAAACAGCTTTGTCGCTGCTTCACTGAAACAACTTAAAATACCAAACAAAAAACTAAAACCTCTCCAGGCTTTCTAAGTGGAAAAGTAACATAAGACTGGGTAGAAACTGAGACAGCTGAACTCTTAATCATGGGTATTTCTCTTGGTATCTGCTGATAAAACATGAGCTCTACCAGGCTGCTCTGTGCAACAGCAGTGTGTGTGGTGAAGTTTCATTCTCCAGTATTTGTGGCTCTGTAGTTGCAGACAGAGAAGCTGCTGTGGCAGCACATGAATAGTGTTTAACCTCAGTGGATATACAAAGTATGAAAACACTTGCCACTCACTTAGAGAGAAAATGCCTTTTAGCTGAAGGACACATTGTGAAAGAGGCCCAGTGTCCTGAGGCAGGTGCTGTGGCATCGCTGATGGATGTCCAGGGGTGGGTACAATGCTGTCTGTGTAGTGCAGAAAGGGGAAATGAGCAGTGCTCCAGAGCTCGAGCACCTGCTGCAGCTGGGGTGAAGGGTTTGGTGGGGCAGCCACTACACCCTCAGCCTTCGATGGATGTACTGCTTTGCACTTCATTTGTTTTCATTTGTTTTGGAGACAAATACAGGGGCGGATTAAAGTTTCCTGGTATTCCCAGGATTTGTCAAGGTGTACTTCTCGCTCTCCAGTCTGCAGTAAAACAGGATATAGTGAATTTATTACTCTCTTTAAATTGTTACAGTGGTCTAAAAGTAAACTGCTTGTGTTGCTGTTGCACTGCCTGCTTCAAAAATACTTTTTCTGTCCAAGAACTTATTGGCTATGCTTTTCCTTTTTAAAAAACCTGTCTGACTAATGCTCGTCAAAGGTGAGGTCTACTGCTTTCCCTTCTGTTGTCACCAGCTGACTCCCTTGGAAATCTGTGCCCTTTTTGCATAGGGTGCTGGGTAAATTTAGCAAATGTACTTCTCTAATTGGCTGTAATCTTCAATTTGCTTAGTTGTAGGAAGCAGAAGAAGGGTTGGGTGGGTGGCCTGTGCCTACCCCTGCTCTGGTTTAGAGGAGCACTGGGGCTGGAGCAGCTCAGTTGTTTGGAGCCTGGTGGGATGGACTCGGTTCTTTCAGCTCCCAGGTAAGTGGTGTGGGTGGTACACAGGCATTTACACGAGTGGTTTAATCTGAGCCATCTGTCCATTCTGTTTGCTGTGACTTGTGTTCCTCCTGACTGCCTCTCTCCAGCTTTTAAGTGTTTGCAGTTTTGTTGGGAGCGTATAAAGACTGAGGCTGACAAATTAGGCTCAGGACTTTCTTTGTGCTTGTGTTAATAAACTTCTCTCACCTCCCTTAACCTTCAGTCTCAATTTTGAATACTGGCAGATCTGTCCTCCCATATTTTGGAAAACTGTTCTTTCATGGTTCAGTTGCATTTCTGAATTTGGTAAAAAACAGAGGTTTCTGATGAAAATGGTTAATTAGATTGCAGAGTAACAACTTCGTGCTGAGCAGTACCTGCAATGCAGAGGTACTAAAATACATAAGAGTCCTAAAATACATAGTTTGTTTCTGCAGCAGTACAGGCTTCTAGGAAGTAAAATCATGTTATTTTTCTCTTGCAGTGAGAGAAGACATATAATTTACTATACCAACCGGTATATTTCAGTATCAAATGGTATGTAAGTGAACCATTTTGTATTTTTTGTTGTTCAGTGTAATAGCTATCTTCTAGTGTAGTTTCTCTTCCTGTTTAGGCTAAATGAGGTTTCAATTTACTTTAAAGAAAAAAATCTCTCCAGGAAATAATGGAGTTGAAAAAAAATACATATCTGCCTCAGGGCATGGAAAACCTAGGAATGACCTGAAATGGCTCTGGCTGCAGGAAGATCTTTGGAGTGGCGTGGAGGGCTCAGTAACGAGCCCAGCTCTGGGGCTGCTCCGCCTGTGCCTCCAGGGCCTCGCACAGAGCCTCAGTTCCCAGCCTGGGGCCAAACGCAGCATCTTCTGTATTGCAATTTGCGCGTTTAAAAAGCATATGGCGTGACACAATGCGGGCAGCAGTGACAATGGGAGGAATGCGGCCATCGGGAGTTATTTCCAGTGTCTATATGCAGTTGTCTTTACAAGCCTCCTCCTTTTTTGTGTTCTGAAGAGCTGCTGCCTGCCTGTGAATAGGGAAAACTTTGTCCCAGCTGCTCAGAGCAGGGCCGGGAGGGGAGGGGAGGGTGGGCAGGAGAGCCTTCTGTTCAGATCTGATTTCTGGGGAGATGCATGCCTCTTCCTAAACTCCACATCCCTGCGGGCGGCTGAGGGCTGCAAAACTTCTGTTCGGTCTTGGTTGCCTTGAAGTTCTTTTGCCTCCCTTCCTTTTAGAGACAAATACAAGTATAAATATACTTATTTTAGAATTGTGCTGAAATTTTTTTAACTGCCAAAGCCACGTGGCAATACTGAAGGATTCCCACATCGTGTAAAGAACTAAGAAATTCTTCCGTTGCCTTTAGCTTCCGTTGTCTTTTAGTATACAAAAAGATGGTTACTAAACTCTTTTCAGTAAAGTCTTCTAAAGGTTTGGATGTAGTCAGGCAGTGGATTTCATATTATTTTAGTAATAAATACCTTGCATTACATGAGCAGTGAATTTAAATGAGTTCAGCTATAAAGACCTATATAAAGCTATAGCTATAAAGCTATATAGGAACACGCGTATGAACAACGTTGTTTTATTGGTCCTATCAGTGCCCCTAAAATACCTGCCCTGTATGTTCTTTACCATTATGAGGTGATGCTTAAGTCTTAAATTTAAATAATAGAAGTTTCAGGGATTTCTGGCTTGGATTTTTAAGGAGAATCTGTTTGCTTGTTTGGCTTTTTTGTTTGTTTTTGTCTGGTAGTCTCTTAGCTAACAGCTGGGATAAAGGTGTCTGTATCTCAGTCTGAGAAAACCATTTATAGTCTCACATCGATTTCATGGCAGAATGATACAAATTGAAGCAGACTGCATATTGTAAATGGTTTTACAGGTTTCACTTACTGACAGAATTAGATTGATGAAGTGATATATGACTGCCTTTACCACCTAATTTAGTGTTCATAGGCGTGTGAAGTTTATGGTGTTACCTTTCACTCATTACACTGACAAGGGTGGCTTTGCAGGTAGAATCTATTTGGGTGGATTTGACAGGATCAAAGGGCCCAAGGGCTCAGGAAGTTGTCAAACAGTGACACTGCCCACGGTGCCTTCTGAGGGGACAAACTGCAGCCATGCAGGGGAGGCTGGGGTATCTTGGGCACGGTCCTGTAAATCCTGCATGGCTGAACGAGCTGGCAGTAAATCAGGGGCAGGAAGGGCACCCCTGAGTTCTGATCTGGTTTGAGAAGGGCCTGTAAATGGAGATGGCTTTTGTCACCTCGATAATTTATACAGTCCAACTTGCTTATTCAAGCATTTCCAAAGAAAACTTGTAAAACTTTCAGATGTAAAATCTGTCTTTCAGTCGAGAGGAGAGTGTGAGGGAGAGAAATCTGTTACTATTTGTTCTGCAGGGGTACGGATGCAAGAGCCTTCCCCAAATTCTGCAGACTTTTATCGACACACATAGTGATGACCTGAAGCTGGTTGCCAAAACTTACTGTGAGTAAACTGCTGTAATTAAATGTATCCCCAGCCTTCCAAGCACCGTGTGCTTCTGTACTGCTTAGGCTGTGAGATAAGGCTGGGGCTGAGCTGTGACACCTGGGCTATATATAGAAGGTGACAGTTTGCTGCTCTTGGAAACATTTGGGTTGTTGCACTCTGGTTTGTGACTTTCATGAAAGAATTGGAGGAAGAGGATAATAACACAGCTCCAAAGGGCACTGCCTCTTTGAAACTGCTTAACACTACCCTTTTTAAAAATAGTTTTATCAGCAGCAAAACACAATTTTTCTTTCTTTGGGTGAGATACGGGGGTTCCTCGTCAGGGAGAATTTGAGAAAGAAACAAAGATGAATGTTGTGCCTTGAGGCTTGAGGATGTCTGGATCTTTAGGAACAGTTAACTGAATGGAAGTAAGGAGTTGTTAAAATACAGGCAGAAAAGAAATACACAGGGTTAAACCTGTGTGTGTCTATGATCTGTGACCATAAAAAACAAGAAAGCTGTCAAAATAGGGAAAGTTGGGATTGCCCTGTGTCTAGACAAAGAAATAGAAAAAAAAATTTGAGGAGGACAGAGAAAAGTGATGTTTAGAGCTTTTGGTAAAAGAAGCTGGAGCTGCAGAACCCAATCCCACGAAGGGCTGTGTTCACCTGGGCTATGTGCTAAGCTGCATTGCCAGATCAGTACAGATCTGAACTCTAAGGTAGCATGAGTCAAATCAAAATTGTGTGTCCAGGCACTTCAGATTTTGGGTTCTTTGAAAACCAAACCCCACATAAGTAATTGGGCTGCTTGAATCTCTTTGCAGCTTTATTGAGAAAAATGTCTAAAATAACATTGTCGAAACAGTTCCTTAATATCAAATGTTCTCTGAAAACAAAACCAGTATGTACAAAACATGTATAAAATGATACTCTTTTGTTCCCGGGGAAGGACAGGGGAAGTGAAGCCCTTCCGCTTTTGAAGGTGTGTGTTTGATTTCGTGCTGCTCAGATGCCATGGTTACAAGCACTGCAGAAAACAAACCCCGAGCACCAGGTAGGCTCTCTCCATGTTCCCCAGCAGTCCCCATTTCCCTGCCCGTTACTGAGATTCTAACAGGAAATGGGGCAGGGTTGAAGGCTCTCATGTGTTTCAGCATCAAAAAGGACCAGAGGTCAAAATCATTTCATTTGGGCCAGAAAGCCAAATCTCCCCATTACACTGTAGGATTCTGCTACATTTCTGGGGGGGGATGTAGTGTGAGCAACGGTTTCGTTTTGGTTTCTCACCAACAAAAAATGAAGGAACGGTGAAGACAGCACACTTAGTGGAGACTGTCTCACAAACTGATAGGTTTCCCCAAAAGTGGTGGAACAAACTGGGATCCACAGCTAAACCCCTTCTTGCTTGGCCAGCCACTGCTGTGCTCTCGTGGCAAGGACCTGTGTGTTACAGGTGACTCCATGTGCTCAGGGACTGGGCAGATGCTGCACTGGAAAAGTAGCAGAAGGCCTGCCAGGCCACAGAGTCCACCTGTTTGTGTACACAAGATCTGAAAGTACCTGGCATGGAACCTAATGTATTCAAGGAGGGAGGTAATACCTGAGAATTCCCGTGGTGTTGCCAGCACAGATCCTTTTTCCCAGGGCAGGCAGTAGGTATGCAGGCATTCTGTTTGGGAGGGGAAGGGGAAGAACAAAAAACCCACACCAAACCAAAGAATGCTTGAATGCGTGTAACTTTTTTCCTTTCCTGATCTACTTATTTTGCGTGACACGGATTATGTTGGTTTGCATATTTCATTTTCCATCTGGGCCATGTAATTTGCATCTATTAATTTTAGATGCATGTGTATGGCTGAGTCAGAGTGGTCATTGCTAGGCTGACCAAGGGTAACCCTTCTCTGAAGTGTTCAGTGTTGGGTGGGGCTTCACAAATCCGTTTGGGTGACCAAAGAGAGCAAGTGGAGTGTATGCATCTGTCATTCACCCATCAACACTTGCTCTTCGTGTAAGACCGTAGTGATTCATCCGGTACCTGAGTCTCATAATATTTTAGTCATAGGAGACTTGAGGTTGTAAAATCTGAGGAGGCTTTTTCAGCTGAACTGGCCAGTTAGGCAGTAAAACTCCTAGCTTGAGAGACATGTGACCAGTTCTCCATTAATGTAATTCTAATAATGGAGTTAAATTCACACTTCCTGAATACAGAATGGAGGGAAGAGTGGAGGGCAAGCGGACTCCATCCCGGGAAACTGAGAAGATTTTGCTTATTTTGAGTGTACTTACTTGAATTTCATGTATGATACTAATTAAAGTGCAAGAAAACATTGGCTCAATTCAACAGCAGTGATTCCTGTAGCTGGCAGTAAGAGCCTTGATTTTAGGGATGATTTGACAGTTCCGAGAGGTCAGAAGATGCTCTGGCCTTACAGATTCATTCTCCCTCATAGTCTAAATAAGAGTTCTTTAGTCCCTTTCCCTTTTTCCTTTGCCCCTTGCCCCTCCATGCTATGAAATGATTGATTGTAACAGCTGTAAATTATTGTGTAACTGTATAAACCCACAAAAGACACATGGAAGTTGTTGGTAAATTCTGTTTTTATCACCTTTCCCCTCAAGAAACCCTGACATAATACTTCTCCCTTCTTCGTATAGCTCTTGATAGAACTAAACAAGACCGAACTGTTACTGGCTGTCATTATAACAACTTGCTCATCAGCATAATGTTGTTGTTGCATCTTTTAAAAAACATAAATAAATCCCAAGGTGTTAAAGCAAGCAGGTACACATTGCTGGAAATGCAGCCAATAGACCTTCTAGCAAAAAGCTGACAAGTAAGAATTTGGTTGGTGTTTTATGTTCGCCTTTTTTTTTTTTTAAAGGGTTTGGGGAGTAGATTGTAACTTCAGCAAAAGAGAGAGGAGTGGTGCTTCTGGGAAGGACCAGAGTCCTGAGTAAGCACAGAGCAGCATTAGGGACTGGGGTTTGTGCATTGTGTTTTCCCTTTGCCACGGGAGTTTTGCAGCCGTGGGGCGACGCTCCGGCTCGGCGCTGGCTGAAAGGATGTGAATCATTCTTCCTGCTTCCTGCAGCAGTTGGAAGTGCAGAGTGTCCCAGTGCTCCCGAGGCACCGTGGCTGGCCGTGCTCGGTGGCAGCCGGCGTGGCCGCTGTGTGATAGCAGAGCAGCAGCCGTGCAGCCCTGCTGGGGTGGCAGCACGCCAGGTGTGATGCGGGAGTGCTTGTGCCCTTTGGGCCTCTAAACCTTCTCCTTGAGACCAAGTGCATTCAGAGGCTTTCCAAATTCTGTGTCACTCTCTATAAAGCTTGCTGGGAGCTAAAGGACATCCTGGGCGCTCTGTAGAGGTACCCTAAGGCTCCTGAGGAGTCTTGGACTTCACTGAGAACGTGTCTTGGCTTAGTAAGAAATGCTGCTTCAACTGAGGGATTAATGAGTGGGAGGCTTGCAGCTGCTTGGGGAGGAGCAGCTCCTCAGTAGAGATTTGCTCCAGAATCCTAGATTTTTGGTAGGAAGGTGTGTGCTCCCTCTGCCTGGATGGGGGGATTCAATTACACTCCTTTTCTGACCAGTTAATCTGCTCCTATTAACAGAGAGAATCTGGACCAGGCTCATGTGTGTAATGTAGTCTCGGGCTCCTGGTACTGTGCAGGCATCTGCTGAGGATCTGTTGAGCAGGAAAGGTGAGTATGTTGTTTTGGAAAGTGGAAGTGTGTAGGTAAATACTATCAGTGTTGGGGTCAGCCATGAGTAATGAGGCCACCAAGGCTGGTTGTAAACATCAAGTAACATTTGCAGGCCCAAAGGAGGCAAATTTGCTCAACTTGTGTGATTCAGTTCTTGGTGAGACATGGATGCTGTGAACAACCTCTCCCCACTGGTGGAAGAGTTTGATGGGGCTGATGATGGAGGCAATGTGTCTCTTCTGGGCTTCCCCCCCTTCTCAGTATGTGGAACATTGATTACAAAACCTGTTGCACGGTGACAGTGGAAGGGGTTTCATAGTGACTTTGCTCAGCACAGGTTGGTTCTGGTGAACTTAGTCTAGGCTAGGAAGATTGGAAGTCTGAAGTTTTATTTGTGTGTGTCTCAGTCATGGATGGTGCAAAGCCCAAAACACAGCCAGGCTTCCACAGGGGCCACGAGAAGCTGAAACCCATTTAGGAACTGCTGGGTGGGCACACAGGCTCTGGGTGATGCCCAGTAATTTCCCTGCCCTCTCAGTGGGCACAGGAACATCATTTTAAGGATGCTTTAAGCTGTGCCTCTCTGGTGATGATTTTAAATTAGGCTGCTCTGCTTTGTACTTCAGTGGTGCAGGAGCTCTGCAGAGTTCAGCTGAGGGTGACTGAATCTGTGCAGTTCCTCAAGTGGCCCATGAATGCATGTTTGAAGATGCCTTAGGTCTGAGCTTTCTCAGAGACAAAGAAAACTACTCTCCTTGCTTTCTACTTATATTTTAGCCAGAGACCAATGCAAAAACTATAAAACCACAAATTGACTTAATTTTACACTTAAGAAATCTAAGGCCAGAAGGGATCAGTTAGTATAATTACTTGTATGTTGTTGTTTCACTAAGTAGTTTTTGTTTGTAACCAAAGCAACTTGTATTTGCTTCTGGAAATACATTCTGTCTCACTTGACATTAAAAGAGAGGAAATTCATTACTTCTTCCAGTGTCTAATTTCAATCCTTTTCCTTCTCATTTCAGTCTGGACCTACTGTCTAGGTCTTGGCACTTAAGGCTCTACTTCACTAGATTAAAAGACTTTTTGAAGCCAGGACTTCCTCAGCTGGTAAGTGAGCTATAGAACATGTGTAATGCAACATAGGCAGTATAACTAATCAAATCACCCTCCGTCGTCATCTTGTTTAACTAAATTAACTTAAGGCCTCCTGCTGTGAGGTGTATTTTCATGTTTGAATGTCTTCTGAACCAGCTTGGATTTTTTTAACCCCCTTAAAATGCAGTGCAATGAATTTCATTTGCTGAAAACTACAATGAAATGCTAATGCTGTATAGGGAGCTAAAATCTCATGGAAGGAGAGAGACTATTCTTCCCCTTTGCTTTTTCTTTAGCTTAGCTCATACAGAAGCCTGAGAGGCTTAAAGTGGACAATTTAGTGACACTATCCATTTAGATAACTGTGGACTCGGGAATTCGCTAGAGGATGCAACTTGGAACCAGGCATCTTGTGCAAAAAAAAAAAAAAAAAAAGATAACATCTCTTAGGACAAAGGGTAGGCTTCTGGTTAAGACAGCTGGATTGGTGTGTGAATCCCTGCTTTTTCCATATGCTTCCTGCACAACCTTCTTGAAACCACTGTGCTCTGCTGTGGAGCAAGATGATGTTCCCTCCCAGGTCCCATCCATACTGGCTTGTGTGTATCTGGTTCAAGCAAGGATGGCCCAGACCATGGCCTGGGGCAAACCTGACAGGAGATGTGCTGCTTGGCCCAGTTGTTTTCATCTCCAGAGAAAAGAGCGAGTGGCTTGGACAAAAGGTTTGGTGTGTTGCAGCAGCTGAACACGGGGTTTGTAAAACCTGAGCATCTGCAGGGTGGAGGAGCAGGCAGGACTGGAGAGCTGCTTGTGTGTCAGTGTGTGCAGAGCTGTGCTTGGACATGGGCCCAAAAGTTGGGAAATCCTGAAACTGGGCTGCAACAGCTGGAGCTGTCAAGAGTGGATGGCCCCTTGGGGATGTGGGGTTGTTATCTGGGGAGAGTTTACCATAACATGGCAAGGCTCTGGGTGCCAGGATTAACCAACACTCATTCCAGCACTTCTCATAGGAATAGATCCTCCTTTTTCCTGACTTTTCAATACCATTCTGCTAACAGCAGCATCTTGGATGGCAAGAAGTGCAAGCTGTGTTACAGACAGGAACCAACTGCCTGCTTAGCAGAGATTTCCTACGTGAGGCCTGGGCTGGTTTTATTCTTCTGTCCTTTTAATTGGAATAGAGACTGAAACATTTATTTGGACAGGGACACTCTGCAGAGAGCTGCAGGATACTTGCTAGTGGGAGATGAAAGAAGATGTAAGTTGATTTGTATGATTTAAAAGCTTGATCTTGCCTCCTGGCCAGAGGCTCTGATGAAAGACCTGGTACATGTTGCCAAGAGGTTGGGAGGAGGTTTGAACTCTAAGTCCTCCCAGCTGACCTGGTCTAACAAGGAGCATTTCTCCTCTGTAACAGGTGTGAGTGACTGACATGCAAAGAGAGGGGAAAATGAGCCCTTCTTTCTATTATTCTTTACCTGCATATCAAACGAGAGGAGTCCTGTTAGAGTGCTGCCTGTCTCTCCTTTTACAAGGCAGTGCACTGTCAGATCAGACAGTCTGTTTGTATTACTTTGGAATGGAAAAGAATAAAGGCAGTTTCTATAAAGAAGGACTTGAAAAGGCTTCCCTGGTTTTTCATCAGAGCTGCTGGAAACCTTCCTTCTCTACACTGCCCCTTTCCCCAAAATGCTCACCTCTTCCTGCCTTTGTCAGGGAAGTGTCAGATTTGTCACCTTTGCAGTAAGGTACAGAAATGCAAATGGACAAATCCAGCAACACCTAATCAGAGGATGTAAACTTTCTGTGAACCTAATTTGTGGATTTTAAAAAAAAGGCCATACTGCTAACACATTTCTAAAATGCTTTTGACACTACTGAAAAACTCCTAATAGTACTGCTCTGACCTGGCTTTTCTTTTCAGCCAGTATGGGACTGGGAAGTGCTCAGGGGCAAGGCCTGTAATCCCTGTTCTTCCCAAGCATTCCAGCTTTGGGAGAGCAGCTGTCCAGGTGCCCTCACAGCCCCACCTGTTTCTTCCTGCAGCAGAGGGAACGGGATGTGCCCAGGTCTCCAGCCTGTGTGGCCCATGTGCAGGGAGCCAGCCCGGGAAGGTTACCCTGGGCGTGGGAAGGGCAGCAGCACAAGCAGGAATGGGGAAGGCAGCAGGTACCTGGGAAGAAGACCAGCTTTGGCTCCCATTCTCCAAGGCCAGCAGAAGGTAAGGTAAGCACCACATCTGCAGTGATGCTGAGCAGAGATGACTTTGCTTCGAGCTGCCCCCACCCCCAATCCCTGCTGAACCAAAGCTGGCACTTTTATGTTGACTCTGGGCCGTGTTTCTGTCACCAAAGTGTCAGGATTTGCACTTGCTTTCACAGGAGCATTAGAGAGAGCCCTAACACGAGGGTCTTTCATCTCATGGACATGAAGCCAAGCCAAGCTGCCTCTGGCGTTCCCGCAGCAGCGGAGAGGCCGGAATGGCTGCCCTGGGCCAGGGTCAGCCCTGGCTGTCCCTGCCAAAGCCAGTGAGCTCAGGCCAGGGTCCGAGTGCTGTTGTGAGCCACAGGCTCGGTCATGTTGAAGAACTGGGCTGTGGTTTCCCCTCCCTCTGGAGGGTCCATCATAGAAAGGGCCTTTTCCAGCCATTAAAAGCGAGGGGTTCTGGCTGGACAGGGTACCAATCCAGGGTGATGTGTTGTGTGTGAACCACCCTTGGAGTTACAGGGAGGTCTGAGCTGAGCGGGGAGAGTGAAGTATCAAACACGATGTGATACCTGAGGGAAATAACTCAATATAAATAAACCTGGACTTGTGCTGGGGCTAGAGAGGTGCAGCCTCGGTCCGAGAGGTCATCTGGTGTGTGGGGTGTTAGTTTTAGTGCAAGTGTCCCAGGCTTTATTTACACTTCAAAACCCTCCCTCCCTAAAGCAGAAAGGTCACTGCAGAAGCTCTCACCTCCCCTTGCTCAGCTGCTTTTTGCCCCTCTCCTCCCTGTTCAAAGGGAATTTAGAACAACAGGGGATGAGAAGGGCCAAACATTCTGATGGACATCTTTGAACAAGAACACCCACCTCAGGTAAAGAAAATTACAAAGGAAAGGCCCTGCCTGGATTTCAGTTTCCCTTTTTATTATTCTGGGGGGTTAATAACAAAGGTACAGGTCTAGTCCCTTGCTCATGAGGTTGCTTCCTTTCTTGCTTGTTCTTTTTTTGCGAACTTCCATGTATTAAGACACTTTACAATCCTTTTTTTCCTCTTTACAATGATAGCTCTCTGAAAGGTATTGTATCACAGCATAAATAACCTAGCATCTCCCCAAAGTAGGAACCAGGAGGGGTCAAACCTCATGGATAAGAATGCTGAGGGTCCTCCTCCAAGCCCCCAGAAACATTAAAGAACACTTTCCACATCCACTGAACACTCTATTAAATGGAGTCTTTTCTTGCTGTCAACAAAAAAAAAAAAAACAAACCCAAAACCCAAACCACCCCCCTGTGAAGTTATGCCCCAGGACAGGATTTGCCTAGCACTTGTGAAGGTAGGGCTGTACATGTATGAGCAATGCCTTCAGATGGCAGATCAAGTAGAGTAGGTTTGAGACTGGCATCCAGACCAACCAGCCCCAAAATCTGTGGCCTAAGACCAACCTTAGCCAGTATGACCTTGCTCATGCAATAAACTTAAGTGTCTACTAGAATTAAACAAAAGAAATATTTGAATTCCAATACTTAAGTTAACAATGCTTAGTACAAAAATTAAGTGCTTAACTACCAGCATTGTTTCCACGATAACAACAGTGTGTGTGTAAGAGCCAACACGAGGGAGCTGTATTTTTAATGTTTCTAAATGAGTTAGAAGCACATCACATTACACAGTATATGCCACGTTGTGAATTCAGTTTTTTTTATTAAAGATTAAAAATAAAAAACATTTGACACCCTAATATACATAAAGTCACAATTAACTCAAATGTGCTAAAAGCAAAATGTGCATAAAGACACTAATTCCTAAAAGGCACCCTGCCACCAATAGCTTTTAAAATGTTTGTCTAATTCCACCAGTTTTCTGGTTTCTAGTTTTCTCTCCCTTCCCTAAAGGTGAGATTTTAGACTGCTACCAGGTACAGATGCTACCCCCACTGACACCTTTCAAGGGTCTGTGCTAGCACTAGAACACTTAAAATTGTGCATGCAGACTTAGGTCGAGCTTCTCCTGGAATTAACCATCATGATTTAAAATGCACAAGGGCTTTTTCTTAAAAGGTAGTGGTATTTGGGCCACTTCTAAGGGCCAAGAAGAAAGAGACAGGGTTATAAAATAACTGCTATGTCTCCACCAGCGAGCTTTGCTACTACGACCCAACTCCCTCCTCCCCCCCCATCCTCTCATAAAAACAACCCCTAAAGTTACAAAATGCCGCACACGCACACACACACGGATGAAATGTTAACGCGTTCGCGATTAGGCTGTCAGGGTGTGACAGCGTCAGAGTGCCCGTGGTGCAGTCCCCAGTCACGGCGCTGCCGGCCGCGCACACCCGCGCGTGTGCGGGCGGAGCGGGGGCACCCTGCCCTCCCCACAGCTCAGTCTGCGTCGACTCCTCTGTTACCAGGGTCTCCACATGGATTTGGGCAAGCCGGGCGAGGGCAGGCCCTGCGTCTGGGACGCGTCCAGTCCGTCCGTGGAGGTCTGGCCCGGCTCGGCCTCCGCCTCGTCCGAGTCGGAGCAGGTCTCTTCGCTGGGAGAGGGCGAGAGCGCCGGGGCGGGCAGAGCCAGGCCCGGGCGGGCTTCGGCCGGCAGGGCCAGCACCTCGCCGGCGGGCCAGGGGCCGAGGGCGGGCTCCCCCAAAACGTCCGTGATCGAGTCCGGGCAGCCGCCCTCGTTGAGGGGCATGGACTCCAGCAGGTGGTTGAGCAGCTCGGCGGCCGTGGTGGCGTCGATGCCGGGACAGCTGGAGACGAAGGTGTGCACCTCGTGCATGCACTGGATGTAGCCGGCGGCGAAGCGCTCGCTGGCCTCGAGGAGCCGCCGCCCGCCCCCTGCGCCGCGGGGGACAGAGAGGGGCGCGGGTGAGGCGCGGGCCGGGCCGGGCGCCCCCCGCCGCC